>CM067359.1:169952847-169977847 GCA_034401795.1 Chaetoderma sp. LZ-2023a
GAAAGTTTTTCAGGGGGCCGTAAACACTCGGTTACTGGATCTATGAACAGCATCAGTAGATCGCCTCCTTCTGGAATGCCAAACTGCATGTGCGATGAACCACATCGGTGAACAGCCGAAGCTATCAGTCCGGAAAATGCATGCCAGTTTCAATGAATTTGGAGTCCGTGCATTGCGTGTTGCGTAAACTGCACAGAAACCAACAGGCATCTCATATCTCGTGCAACTATTTCTTTATTTAATTGGATATGAGAACTTTAATGACGCTGTATTCTATTATAGCACTAAATAACATCGATCCTTTAACACCCATATCAGCCAAAAATGGCTTAGTCAGTGTTCTTGTAGCTCGCGGGGTACGTGCTGGTCCGCTGTTAAATATCCTCCTATTGCACCACAAGTGCGCGATGACCAGGATGGCTGGTTAGCTGTGGATCGCTGGGTTGCAGATCCCATATGACATCTCTCCATGGTGTACAAAAATAGACTTCTAGAGCCGGTGGAACACTGATGTTCCAGTGGGGCCGTGTGACCATTTTCGCTGAGATTGAACCACACGGTATCATCCCAACTGTTTGTGTCACCAGTGTGTCTATCCATACTAATTTGGAGAATGGAACAATTAAAATAATATACTATAGATATAAATAAGTACTATACAAACAAAGTGAATCGTTTGACAGTAAAATGAGCACAATAATACACAATATAGAGCTAGCTGGTGTCCTTTCTATGTGGTGTCGCCGGAGGCACCACACATATCTTTGAATACGCAGATGTATTCCCGCAAGAGAAGCATCCGCACAAGTGATCACTGAGTAACTTAATATAAGTTAATATACCCCTAACATACACATAGAGAACAAAGTTGCTGCAAGAGGAAAGTGCCTAGTGTGGGCCTTCATCACTAAATGTTTCATGATGGTGCGAGAGGAAGGTGCCTCGAGTGGGCCTCCATCACAGGAATTCTCGCTGTTGTGAGACACAAGTGCCTCACACGGGCCTCCCTCACACGAAAATACCTTTAACGCTGAAGCGGAGGAAAAGAGTTGGCAAAATGGGCCACTCTTTTGTTCAACAGAAAATGCTATGTGCTGAAAAATCCTAGTGAATCCATAATTAACATGATGCGTACGGGTTTACGTGAAGGCGGACCGAGCGATTTCCAAAGAATTCCCATGTCACCATCTTATGTAGTTCCAAGATGCTGTATTGGTAGATGCCGCTTTATTTATGCGGGCCTCCTGCTACAGTCTAACCTACCATTTAAGTGTTAGAAACGAAAACTAGCTTTGGCCGCAAGTGGCAGGGATTCCTACCTATCGTTAGATACAGCTGTCCAATGGGCGCAGATGCTTAGCTTCCCGTAGGTCACTTTGAAAGAGCATCTACCTCCATGGACAGCATGCGTACATGTTACATTGCATCGCATCCGAATTTGATGAAAATCCGTCTACCTTGCTCCGCAACCACATAAAACATCACCTGGACAATGGCTACGTTTCACATAAGCAAGTTTGATCATTGACATATTGTTAAGGCGGGGATAGACAGCCGAATATCCATCATGAGCGTCCTTCCCATGAGGGCGTGGCTGATTCCAAGATCCTTCCCAGACACTCTGACGAGTTGGATGTAGATGCGTGTCTCGTCTGTCACCACTTCCTACGGATCTAACTTTTGACCTGTAGTTAGGATTAAGTTCCAATGTGCCCAGATATGTACTGTGGGCTGGTAAATAAACTATCAAACTCACATTTATAACTATATGTTTTCGGAGCGCTTTCCTTCATTGGCGGGGTTATCTAGCTCCGATAGTTTCCCAGGGTCGGATCAGATTAATGTGCTGATGGGGCATCCAAACAATTAAGATCCATGCAGCTGGTGGATCGTGGAGACAATAACTTGATTTATACGAGGCCATATGGCCAATTTTACACAACCTTGCCGGAGTGCGGGGTTACATTATCGCAACAACCAGAAAAGAGGCGTACACTATATGTCTCATAACGAAGAGATTGTCCCTAACCACTTTAACCTA
This sequence comes from Chaetoderma sp. LZ-2023a, assembly GCA_034401795.1. Classification (NCBI taxonomy): domain Eukaryota; kingdom Metazoa; phylum Mollusca; class Caudofoveata; order Chaetodermatida; family Chaetodermatidae; genus Chaetoderma; species Chaetoderma sp. LZ-2023a. The sequence goes on from CM067359.1 coordinate 169,954,889, forward strand.
TCCTATCGAGCTAAATAATAAGGTTTAGTCAGTAAAATGCCGGGCTCAAACAATTAGAGCATGGTCAGCGACCTTAGTGTAAAATTGATGATGGTGGGAATAAGTGAATCAGATATAAATGTTGCTGTTTAGTATTTCCTAGCAAACTAAGGTCTAAGTTTTCTATAATTAAACAAAATATATCAACGGAATGGCTACCTGCCATTTATAACTAACCAATGCATTGAACAATGACAATTTATATATGAATTAATTAGGTAGTACGTATCAGGTTGAAAGACCTAAACGGTGCGGTTTGTTAAAGCACCTACAGTAAATAAGGATGATATGAACAGTAATAAAGAAATTATAAATTGCGGTCCTAATACCGGGAAGGCACCTCCTAGTCATCAGTGCCAAATACGTAAGAAAATAATTAGATATACAATAGTATAGTTACTTGAGTACCTAATAGTCGTCGGTACGAACAGGCTACTATGTTACTGAGATTGAGGCGCTAACATATTCATGGCACGAGTTGACACGTTCTCTGGAGCTTGAGAGATTTCCGCAGCCGATTTCGGCAGCTGGTCTCTGCAGGTTGGCTCCGCAAGTTGACTCCTCCAGGCAGGGTAGATATGGTGTAAACTCAGGACAGTGAAACAGAGCAGTGAAGTGACATCTATTAGATAATCTGTGTAACTTAATCATAATTTATGTGGGAGTGAGAAAATTCTCCATCCGGCGACGGAAGTAGTAAAGTTAAAAGTTTCCCATTAACAGAGAGGGCGGTATATAATGTTAAGCAGTTACATAACTTGGCACATGGTGCGGGATGCGTCGCATAGCTCTTGCGGCGCACCTAGCAAAGTCCACCAGAGTGTGGTCCAAAAGGTAATTAAAACACACACCCGACATGCTATACATCACGTAGGATTACATCCTGGGCCGCAAGGGCCCTTTCCGCAGGTGTTCCCTTTAGAAAAGTTCAAATGCAGGAACCATTACTTTAATTAATTATTTTGCTCCCGGATGGCCGTCCGTGAGCATCCAAAATTGCGTAACGCAAAAAGTCAGAGAACTGCTTTTACGTGCGGGTGAGCTGAAAGCCGCAAGGAACCACGGCGATGTGCTGTCTCTTCCGTCGGTGTTCCGGTCCATGCGTCTAGCCCACACCTCCAGTCAGTTCTCGGCAGGTCGGTCTCCACACCGACGATGCTCCTGATCCTCGATTTTTCACCCCTTTTATACTCCCTGTGACGTCAGAGCTGGGCGCCTCAACCAATCAGCGGCCGAGCGCCAGACAATCAGCGTGCTGATATGCTAGTGACGTATCGACCACGGGTACACATCACTCTATATTTAGTTTAATATATACACGCGATTACGACGTTATAGCAATATTCTACGTATAATTTAGCGGGCGCTTCGACGACAACTCAGCCATTTCTGGGCCGAATTTAAAATGGTTTAATCGGTACCAAGAACAGCGAGAACGGATACATTATAAACATTTACTCGGGCCTACTCGGTACACTATAGGCATGCACTCGCTTCTAATTCCGAGACGTGTTGTCAGGGAAGCTCTGACGCGCGCGCATGCGCACCACGCGTTTTATCGGATTTACGACGAGAAACCTCTCTCATAGGGCTTATGTACGCGTACTATCCTACCCATGAGGCGTACTTGGAGCGAATCCGGAGTGGCCGTTCCGTATCCAGCTTTGTCGGGATGGTCAGTACCCGTCCGATCGGTCCGTGCTACATTCTTGAGAAATGCCCATTTGCAGACCAAGAGAAGACTTGAAAATGTACCACTGGAATGACTGGCTCGATAAGCGAGCCAGTCATTCCAGTGGTAAACTTTCCAAAATAATGTCTTGGTCTACAAATGGACATTTTCTAAAAGAATATTAAATTTTTTTTGAACAAGTTCGCGTGTTAAAGGGTTAATATCGCGCATTCAGGTACTTATTTTCTCTTTTATAAAGCTGTGTGTTTAGCGGTTGTTGCTGTTATAGACAACAACAGCTTTCAACATCAGCGTTTTAGAAAAAAGTGGAGACACGCTTATCAGTTTATTAAATATTTGCTTTCGACAATACGGAATTCGATCAAATCCACCCCCGTTATTTTAGTGGACCTTTCCAGTTTATCCATCAATCATATGACGCCATAATCAGATATAGGACGTGTATGATGACGTCATAATCAATAACGTAACGAATGACGTAGATAAGTTCCTCACGAACGCTTAATTGATGACGGACTAAGTGTTGTTGTACGAATTGTATTTTTACTGTTTAATAAACACGGTGGTGAATATTTTGAAAATAATTTGACTGGGCGCTATTGCTGCCATAGTCAAAATAGTTTCAAAATATTCAACAGCTTACCTGTATAGTTTTCTGGAAATTGATAGCCAGTCAGTTCAGGGATAGATTGATCCTACCACAGAGAAGTGTGGGTGGAGCTTAGCTAAAGATGGACGGGGACTAACTAAAACTGGATTGCTCCATTCAGATCAGAATCAGTCTAGAAATCATCCTTTAGTCTACTGTAGCAAAAATCCTTGGGATACAAATTGAGCCAAATCAGATCAGAAGATCTGAAGCAGCCGTGTACAGACACACATAATCATTGCCCCTCGTGAAGAATAAGGGCGTGGCCATAGTTTTCTACGTGATGATGCTGGTGGCAGTGGTGGCGGTTATGGGCACGGTCGTCATAACCATGGTGGACAAATCGAGGGCTTGGAGAAATTAGAAATTTTGCTCTAATAGCAAAAGTGCTATTTCACTAAAAGCAATTTGATAAAACCTAGTGATAGCGGAATAGCAATTTCAATTCAATTATCGCAAACGCGTGGTCGCGATTTATTTCGCATTCGTTATCTCAGTTTTCGTGAATGCTTCATATTTATCAGTGTAGCCATTCATCATTGCCGAGGCGCCAATAAATAGGAACATCGATTGTAGTTCCTTCTAACTTAGGGTTAATCTGATTAGCTGTTATTGCCCTCGTATTGCTTGCTGTTAGCGGATTCAATCACGAAAAAGCCATTTATATGTTACGCTCTCTATCTCTGGCATAGATTTTGTTTAATCTATTCAAATATATGTCCGGCGATATCACTCAGTTAGGAGCGACGGCGATGACGGAGGCGTTGTCGCTGGCGCTGACGGCGGCAGCTGCTGCTAAGGCGGCTGGAGCCACAGTAGTAGTAGTCATACCTATAGTATTATAACATCAGTTTTATTTCATCTGTATTCAAATAAGACAGATAACTCTGAACATAATTCCATCAAGGCACAAGTACTACAGAGTTCATTCCCTTAAAGCGGAGGAACCTAATTGCGCTACTGAATGTTCATTGTAGCCAGATTGAGCTCTGCGATAGCGACGGAAATATCTAGTGTGTTTTTGTCTCGCCTGCGAAGCAGGATCGAGAAATAGGTATCACTTTTACGGCGGCGGCGGCGGCGGCGGCGGCGTAAACTTTTAAGTTAGGTTTATATTTCAGCAATGCCTGATCCAATTGGAACCAAACTTGGGTGGATGGTAATATACATAAAAAGGAAGCAGCCCGCCAATAAAAAGTCCATGAGGTCAAGGTTACAGGGGTCACAAGGTACAGTATAACCTTTGTTAATATTTTACGTTACGTTTAAACAAAACTTATTGCCTTATATCTCAGCAATGCCTGATCCAATTGGAACCAAACTTTGGTACATGGAGATATACATCGAAAGGAAGCAGCACGCTGATGCAGGCATCACGTGACCTTGATACAGAACTCTGTTATTTCAACATTAAGTTTATGCGTTTGACAAAACCTCCCAGCTTATATTTCATGATTGATTAAGCCTATTGCAACTAAACTTGGCTATGAGGTTGCTTATGCTGTTAGAAAGCATCATGATGATAGTGAGGTCACATGGCCAAGGTCGCTGTGATCGTGATACAAAACGCTGCTTTTTATTGTTAAGTTTTTGCGTTTAGCAAAACCTCTTGGCTTATCTTTCTGGATTGGTTAACCTTATTGGCCCTAAACATGGAGAACTTGTTACCTATAATGTCAGGAAGCAGCATGCTGACACTGAAGTCACAACGGCGAAGGTCAAGGTCATTCTGACTTCTACAAAACTGTGTTACTTTTCAATGTTAAGTTTTTAGGCTTAGCAAATCTTATCATATTATATTTCGGGGTTGCTTAACCCAAATGGAACACAACTTGGGTACATGGTTGCTTATGTCAGGTGGATACAGGATGGTGACATGGAGATCACCAGGACACAGGTCAAGGCCATTCTAATATTGCTATTTGAACTCCTTAAGTTTTTCCATTCAGCAAATCATTTATATTTCAGGATTGGTTAATCTTAATGGAACTAAACTTGAATATATGGTCGCCTATAATGCTAGGAAGCGGCTTGATAACACAGAGGTCACAAGGTCAAAGGCCAATGCCACTGTGACAAACAGGAGACATGCGAGACATTTAATTCCGCGAAATTCTTGTTATGTTTGTGGTCGGTCGGTCAATCGATACAAGAATCTCACCTTGCGTCTTGGTATCTCTGTACACATTCGTAGGAGAAACCTCTGAGAAATCAGCGCCGGTACTATTGTTATGACAATACGATTCATTTATTTAGATTCGATAGGGAGCTATTGTTATGTATTTATTACGATTTTATGCAATATATTTACATTTATGACGAGTTGATGTGATGCAATTTCATTGGGTGTGTGGGTGGTGGTGGCGTGCGCGCGGGTGCGTGCATGTGTGTGCGTGAGGAGGGAGGGGGGGGCGGGGTGGAGGGACTGGGAAGAATCCCCCTACTGTTTTCCAAACCCTGAAAAACATGTTATGATTTAAATCCATGTGAATTTCCTGTATCATTTCAATTGAATATTGGGTATAAAAACGTGGTCTATGCATACATATAACCTATAGACAGTATAGGCCTATAACCTACTCAAGTAGATAAATTCCATATCTTTTTTGCGCTTTTCCACCCGGCCACCCACCCCTATTTTACAATCCTGGGGACACCCCGGGGTGTAGGCTATAACTCTCTCACATGGTTTATGAAAAAGACCAATCGGGAAAGCGGTAAGCATCAGTAGCTCTCAGTCAAATTGGTATCAAATGCTCAGCTGAATATGTCTTTAGTTGTCAACAGTATTACTGTGCTTCATCTCATTGATTCAGGTATAAAATGTTGTAGAGTAGAGCTGATGACTGTTCCTTCACACGAGGCTATATTATTCAGAGTTCGAGTACCGAGCCTATCAACGAATGGACGGATCCGATCTGTCACATACGTATGTGACATCATATGTGAAATCATATGTGACATCGTAATCAATTACGTCATATACAGTCGGACGTCACAATCTATGATTACTCTATTCTGCGGATGTAGTAGAAGAAAGATCATACAGCTGCAATCAGTCCTTCTTTGCTTTTGCCCACTGTGTATTGTCCTCAGCCAAAATCCTTAGCTTCCTCAGGTCCATTCTTGGCCTGAGTGTACCTAATCCTGCTTTCTTGAGGTCACATCGTAGCATGCTTAGCAGATGTATGCAATGATGTCCTCTCCTGGCTCTGTATTTGCTGGCTCCGAGTAGGGCGAATTCCAAGGCTCTCTGTGCTGGTGTGTCTTCCTGCATCCTTAGCACATAGCCAAACATGGACCATCTTTGCTGGACGACTTTTACAGACAGCGGCGGCGTATTACACATCTTGTGTAGTGCATCGTTGGAAATTATGCTCTCTGGCCATCGGTGTCCAGTGATGGTGCGTAGGTGTTTGTGGTGGCAGGCGTCAAGTTTGTCTAGAGCTGCCTTTGGAGTTGTCCAGCTGTTACAGTTATACATCATCAAGGATACACATGCTTTGTCGATAGGTATATGTGGGTGAACACTGTTTTGGATTCATTCATAAAGAGATTCTCAATTTTTAGCTTGCTTGCAGCTATTGGGAGAAGTTCGTCAAGGGGTTTCTTTTCCACATCTATAAAGTCCACATCGTCGGCATATTCCATCTTTAGCGGCATGCCCAGTATTGACACCGATGTGGGGGGGGGGGGGTGTGGGGTGTCTTGTTGAGTTTTCCCGCAGGGATTTCAATGCAGCAGCTAGGTAACAGGTGAAGAGCACAGTGGATAGACCATCTCCCTGTGGGGAGCTGATTGATGTCTCAAACTCTACAGACCTCACTGACTTGACTCGTACACTCAGCTTGGTGTCGGCAAATAGTAGTCTCACACACAAACACACACACACACACACACACACACACACACACACACACACACACACACACACACACACAAACACACACACACACACGCACACACACGTACTCACGCATGCACACGCCCATGCATGCTCTCTCGCACGCACGCGCGAGCACATGCAGGCGTACACGAGGGTAGGGTGTGTCGGGAGGGGGGGGGGGGTGGGTGTGCGGCGCAGAGACTAATGTAAACATTGTTACGTAACAATATGTGTAACTAACAGCCCAAATTTGGTTGAATTCCGCCAACTTGGACCGGCTGGCTCCCTACGGTACCCACCTTGCCCCTACCCCAGGCTTGGGGTGGAGGCTAATGAAAATGTCGTCTTGCAGTCCGTAATCAAATGAGTAACTCGCATACAAAATTTGAATGAATTTTGCAAAGCGCTTTCGGAGGAGATAGCCAGATGGACAGACAGACGGACATACAGATGGAGGCGATTGCACTATCCCGTCCATTTTTTCAAAAGGGGGGGGGGAGGGAATAACAAGGTTGCAATATCTAATGGCAACTGCTATTATGCAACTTGAGATATAAATGGCGAAGTTGAGCTAAACACAAAATGTTAATGTTGAAAAATATAATGTTTTTACCAAGATCACAATGCCATTGACCTTTTGCCCCCGGAGAACAGTCTCTTATGCCCTCTCATTGAAAGGAAGCGTGGGTAAAATTTGGGCTAAACGCAACATGTTAATGCTGAAAAACACCTTTTCCAATGTCCTAATAGCGTTGTGTGTGTTGTAATATTTAAGGCGTTTATATGCTAGTTCCCAATGCTAGGGTCTAGACTCACGCCCGGCCTTTATGGTTTGTGCATCAGCTTGTGTCTCTCTGTGTGTACTGCTGCTGCTGCTGCTGCTGCTTTTGTCCTTACTACTGCTATGATGCAATGTACAGTTTAATACATGTGGTTACTCCCCATTATTACATAATACTAGCTGTACATAGCCCACCATAATTTCTATAAATAGGTTAAACATGCATCAGCTTCATTGCCATACTAATAGTATTATACTCTGTTATTCCCATATGCTATTGTAATAGCCTGGGGGGAAATTAGCGAACTTGAACATGACGCCCACGTGTCAGCCATGTTATTATACGTAAGTATGTGTCCAAATGTGTGTCCATTATGATTAACCAAACATGAGATATGATCTGACAAGTTTACTTCTAAAAAGGGAATTCTATAGGGTTAACCTCGTTAGTTGAATTCCCAGAACAAGTTTTCAAAGCTGATGTCTTAAATATAAAACCCTTTCAACCATAGAGACCAGGAAGTAATGACAAATTCTATCAGGAATATTCTGCTGAATATTTTGAAAGTAATCTGTGATGATTGGCTGATTCCACCCAAAATAGTTTCTAAATATGCACCAGCTATCCTGCACCATTGTCTTGAAATTCACCGTTCCAAAGTACCCACCCATCATATGACGTCATAATGAACTGCAAGGTGTGTAGAATGACATCATAATGAATGACGTCATGGATGATGTCGATAAGTACGCCACGAACGCATATTTGAAGACGGTCTATGCGTTGCTGTACAAATTGTTTGCTTTTACTATTACTAAATATTTTGTTGAATATTTTGAAACTAATTTGACTAGGCGCTGTTGCTGCCATAGGCAGCAACAGCACCCAGTCAAATTAGTTACAAAATATTCAACAGCTTCTCTGTATAGTTTTCAGGAAATTGATAGCTAGGGCATTCGGGGATCGATCAATCCCAACACGGCGAGGTGTGGGTGGAGCTTAGCTAGTGATAGGCGGGGCATAGCTAAAAATGGAAAGGCCCATTGAGATTCCGGAATTTCAAAGATTAAATAGTTAATCAGTGGAGGCTAAATTAATTTATCTAAATATATGATCAGAGACTTTTACCGGTGGCTATTAGATAAAGTGTTGATGAAATCCCATTCATCTCTTTTCCCATTCATCTCTTCAATTTCTTTGGTAACGTCAGTCACCTGTAAATCCATTTGTATCTCGAGAGATTTCCGATACGAGATCAAGAAAAGTATCTCGTATTTATTGAGGAGCCATTGGCGTAGTGATTTCCACCAGAATATGGTAGTAGAGAGAATTGCAACTTAAAAGGACACGAGCGCTACTCTCTTCATACAAGGCAATGCTATTTCTTGTAAAAGGAGATGGTATAAAGTCTAATAGTAGTCTGGGTGACAAGTAGTTGACAAGAAATAGTCCCTCTGAATTCGTCGTAAACTTCAAATCTGTCGCACACAAAATGAGGTCAAGAATTTGCTGACGTTGCATAGGTGCTGATATCACACGAACTACTGGATGGATATAGTCGATTTTAATGTTTGTATCATGCTAATGATAAAGAGGGTAAGATGATCCCAAAATCTACACGATGCACAATGTTGCTTTTACAGTCCGCTACGACTGAGAGCTGTTGACAGCAACGAATTCCTGTCATATTCAACATCTTGCATGTATGGTTGTCAGTTGGCGGTATGTTGTGTTGGTTTGTCCATTTTGTGCACTTTAACAAATCAATCTCAGTTGCAGCCTTTCCCATATGTGATTGTGCCATGTGTATTTAATGATAAGTTAGCCCTTTCAATCCCACAGTCTATACAACACATTCTTTACACTAATAACAACCTACATGTCACGTAGTTAATTATGACGTCACATACTTGAGCGACAGATCGGATCTATTCATTGAGTCAAATAGATCAAAGCATACGGAATTCAGTCAACATTACTACCAAATTCAGGCAAGTCTGGAAGCAAACTAAGTATGCTGTTTATCAATCAGAATCTATGCAGTGGCTTCTCCGAACTTCTGACTCAATTTCTTCATAGGCATGAAGACATGTACAGATAGGCACCCCTCAAAATGCTGGTGCATTTTTATACAGGCATGGGGCCTTGCAGATAGATGTTAGCAATACATTTTCTAGACTATGATGAAGGTTGTTTATTAAGTTAGATTGCATATGGGGGGTTAAAATGAATATACATTTTTTTGCTCTTTCATCTTAATGTTGATTGTGACACGTTAAAATGCACTTGCCCCTCAGAATGCTGGTCGACAATATGGCTAATAGTTTTTAGGAAACGTAACAAATCAACCAAGAATTGGGCATGCCTCAATACTTTGAAACGCTTTCAAGACAATACATATTTCTTTACAAAAATCATGTCTGTTGTCTCATTCCATATCCCATTGGCAAAGTGCAAATGAACCAACAAACAACAAATTAGTTAATTTTTTACAGAAGTTACAGAATAACATCATAGTATTATTTTCAGATAAGTTCAAAATGAAGCCAACATTTAGCCTGCTAATTAATGCCGAGGCTAGGTTGTCATCGCTCAAGTACCAATTACAGAATGCTTTAGCAACATGTAAATGAAAAAGTACAGCAGATAGGTGACACAGTGCAATGTTGCATTGTGATCAATTGCAGAGGTTAATACTGCACTCTAAGCAATGAACTAACTACCTCTTGATCATACAAACTGCCATTCTTTCTAGCAACCATCCAATAGCTATGTAAATTTCCAAAATAAATTACCCCCGGGTTAACACTTAAAGTGTCCGCACATTACGCCGATGAGACGGCGACGCGACGGCGACACCAGGCGTCAGATATCTCTACCTATCGATTACCAGTCACATCGTGTCACTATCACGTCGTTATCGAGCGCACACTTAACCGACAAGAAGAGACTAATTAGCGATTTAAAAGCGAATATTTCAATTTCAACACCGTCCCACGCGTACTATCACGTGGATAGGTGTAAGTGTATTCATTACGAAACATTTAGATACTAATCGCGAAAAGGCCTACCAGCTACGGATAATAATCTTCCAAACTCATCTCTTACACCTTTAAAGACTAAATTTTATCAAAATATTTTCTTATCAAATGCCCATGTGGAGGCCGAGAGAACGCTATTTAAAAAACCCCATTTTACCGCTGGAATGGCTGGCCTGGTTACCGACTAAATAAAAATTCATTTTGCCTACATTACCTAGCCAACAGACCGTGACAAAAGCGGTCCCAGCCATTGGTCAATACTATCATCGTGCATTAGCGATTCTGAAACTACAGTAATATTTGAAAGCTCGTTCAATATCGAGCGACGACCACCGATCAGAGGCGACCAGTCGCTTACTTGTCGCGTCGCCGTCGGTTTCTGCCGCGCATCGAAGAGATTTTCTAAATCGCGTCATGTCGCCATCGCGTCGCCATCGCGTCGGCATAATTTGCGGTCACCTTTAGACACGAAATAGCGACGACGATGGAGATCATACCCATGGTGCTACGGTTTGTGTTTCAACATATCATCTTTGGATTTCTTAAACACGGCGTCTTAATGGAATTGATGACGCCAGTGTTCTGCATAATGTCAGCAACTTGCATGAACTCGGTCACTGCTACTTTACAATACGGACAATGTGAGGGCCACCGTAATGCTTCTATATGATCCCGCAGCAGAGACAACCATTATGCATCTCACCTCGCGGGAACGTGAATCTCATTGGATCCATTAGAGGACTGCGATATGTCACTCACATATTGACGTCAGGATAAATTACGTCACGTCTAGGCTGATGTCACAATTAAAATACGCAATGAATGATGTAACTAAGTCCGTCATGATCCTTGAATAGTCCGTCAATTATACAAATTGTATTTAATAAACATTTTGTTGAATATTTTAAAACTAATTTGTCTGGGCGCTGTTGCTGCCGTAGGCAACAACAGCCCCCCACCCCCCACGCCTCAAATTAGTATCAACATATTCAATACGTTAGCTGTATGTAGCTACCATAAAGTTGGGATTATGTAAATTCAGGAATAAAAATATATAAATCGAGCGCAATGCATGGGCGGAGCTTAGCTAGAGATGGGCGTGGTATAGCTAAACGTGGATTTATCTATAGGCATCATCCCACTGACAACCAACTTGGCATCACTGCAAGTCGCAGCAATAACATTGTCGCTCTGATGGTCTTTATAATGTTCAAGCCACTTGGTTGAGAGTCATTCATGAATCCATTTCCTCAGTCAATCATATTGTAGGTATCGGATTGTCTTCTGGGGGGTCATGACCCCGGGGACATCTTATATTTGCAGTCTAAGACCTCAGTGAATTATTCGAAATATTGTATTTGAATACCAGAGGAGCTAGTGAACGGAAAACTGGATGCATCAACAGCGCCATCAGTCGATACGAAACTGACGCGAAACTATAGCCGAAACATTGAGTGAAATTGGATAGAATGGAGAAGGACCTAGGGTTGTGAGTTGATGGTATCTGGCGGTAGTTAAAAGATGAAAGTTGTTGCTGTAGCAGCGGCACAACCTTTTATAGTATTCAGCAGAAGTTATGACCAATAGTTTCCGAATATTCAAGCAGGAGCGTCGGTAGGGTGCTACGGACAGAGTACAGGTAGCATAGTATGGATGACTCATAGAAATGACGTAAAGACCGACTTGCCGTGGGACCGTGATAACGGTAACCAAGTTTCTGTAAAAGCGACCAACAACACCAGATGCTGGTGAGTCAGGCAGGCCACATGGTCACTACGTCACCGCTACGTCACAGCACCCTTGTAAAATGCAGGCGCAAGCCTAATGAGCAAGGGGCCGGACAAGGACGTAATAACGTCCGGCGCCAGGTAGAGTAGAAAACGAGACGAAAAACTGACAGAGGGCGTCCGTCAAGTAAGCTCTTAAGCTTGAGATTAGAAATGGTTGCCAAAGCAATATCCATCATTGAAGACGAAATCCGACAGATCCCATCACTCAAGAACCGACTGATACTGCTTTGCCAATGTTCGGGTCTATCTTCAGAGTACGGAAATGGCCGGAGTAGATTGGTCAAAAGTTTTGTAAGAGTAAGCAAAACGAGGCAAAGCGGGGGCTCCAAGGGTAGGGTGTAACAACCCGAACATGACCGTGACATGGCGAAGCAGTACATAAGGGGAACTTTCAATTTTGATCGGGAGTCCGAAAATTATTGCGCTTAGGTAAACCTAGCCTCGAGTCCGTATAGTTCTGTGAAATTGAATTTGTCGAAATTCAAACAAGTTCTTGGTGAATGGCTTTAAGTGGCCAAGAACAGTATTTGTCGAAAGTGATTTAGCGAATCGTGAAACGCAACTTTGAAATGATAGAATAACCAGTATTCATATTATGTAAAAATCAGTTATTTCTATAGACGCGAGTGACAGAAAAAGTTACTCCAAGTATTTGGTGGTAGTATAAGCCACCCATAATTGCTAGGGAAATATATATAGTAAAGATATTAGTAAAATAAAGTTATTACTTCGATATCCTCGAAGCAAGAGTTTGGGTTGTTGCTAAGTAATTCTGGAATCGACGGAAGACCACCGTCACGAACCACCGACTTCTACACCAGTCAGATCAGGCCCAGATACGAACATAAATATCGTGACTTACATCTATACACGAGGCGAGCTCGTATCGATCACTTTCCTCGTCGGTAAGACCGGTTGTCGCAGCAACCACACATAGAGGCCGTACCGCCGTGGGAAGCGAAGCGTTAATAAGTAAGAAGAATAGGTATCGGAAAACCTCAATATGATGTCATAATCAACTAAGTAATGTGTAGGGTGACGCCATAATCACTACGTCATGAATAACTTGATTTTAGTCCGTCTTAAACGCTTAACAGTCTGACATGTTGCACGAATTGCGTCTTTACTATTTAATAAACATTCGGTCGAATATTTTGAAACTAATTTGACCGGCGATGTTGCTGCCATAGGCAGTGACAGCACCCGGTCAAATTGGTTTCAAAATATTTAACAGCTTACCCGTATAATTTTCTGAAAATTGATGTTTAGGGAGTTGGGAATCGATCGATTTCAACGCGAGCGAGGTGTGGGTGGAGCTTAGCTAGTGATAGCTAAACCTGGAAAGGTCCATTCTCTAAGGCTAATCGGTGGAGTGATGTTCTGATTGGCGTCGCATCTTTACAAAATACTTTTTTCCATTCTCAAAGCCGGCTTTTTGACGTTGCAGTATATTGTTTATTCTGAGAATTCAGGATTCAAAGTACATAAATCGATCCCAACACGCGCAACGCATAGGCGGAGCTTAGCTTTAGATGGGGTGGGGGGGGGGGCGGGGCATATCGAAAATGTATTCGTCCATTGCCATTCTGGCAAATATAGAACGATTCTCCTTGTAATCTATCATCATCTTTGCACTAAGTTTGTCTGACAGATTTTACTAGATGAATTCTATCTATAATATATGGTTTTAGCCACTGGTTCATAAACGTTGATCGCAGCCCACATATGATGTGTCACACATCTTGAATATGTTTCTTGTCCAAATGTGTACTATTGAAGAACAACGTTTTAGCATGCGTAGGGAGGACAGATTTGTTGATGATGTTTACTCAGATCATCTCGACCACGTGTGAAACCATTTAATGACTACATTTTATCAAAGAGTCTAAATATTTCCTTATTGAATGTCCATTTACAGGCCAAGAGAAGACTATTTTTGCAAATTTACCACTGGAATGGCTGGCTCGTTTACAGATGCAGTCATTCTAGTGGTAAATTTGCAAAAATAGTCTTCTTTTAGCCCGCACATGGTCACTTCTCAAAACCACTGCAGAGGCCGGTCTCGGTCGACTCTGGCGTGTAAGGGATAAAGGTGAAACTCAATCATTTTCGAAACAATTCGTATGAAAAATAAAAAGTAAGTATTAGTATTTACTTGTGGTTAGACTATTTGTAGTTAGTCCACGGTAGTATTAGGTAAGCATCGACTATTTTGAATCCAGTTGTCAGTCAAGAGATGCCATTTTGGTAGCCTACTACAGTTCCTGTCTAAGTCTAAAAGCATTCCCGCAATATTTGCAGATTTCTCCCGAAGTCGCGCTATTGACGCGTCACAACAAAAATCGGGTTCGTATTATTGCTGTAGAAACAGCACAATATTGAAAGGTTATGATGACATTTTATTCCATGCAGAAAATGTAATTATATTCTATTTAGTATTAATATAAGGCCTCAATGACCTTTGCGAGTCCTGGAGCCGTAAACGTCCTCAATCACATAGCGCATATAAGTGAGTGGTTGGTGGGTGGGTGGGGCGATGGGTGGGGGTGGCTGGGGGAGAGAGTGGTGAGGGGTTTGGGGGTGGGGTGGACTGGTGGGTGCCCGTAACTGCGTGAGTGCACGTGTACGTGTGTGCGTGTGGTGAATGGGTGTCGACTGTCGAGAGTAAATTATCTAAATCTTCTGAAAGGTCAGTTTAGGCACACACACGCGTGCACGCACGAACGCATGCACACATGTACGCACGCATATGTGAAGGCACGAACGCACGCACACACGCACTTGTTGTTAGATGATGGCATTATAATGTGTCCTAGTCAGATTGGGAAATAATCTGATGCTCAATAATTGCCAACCAACCATATGGTGAAGAGGGCATTGCATTCATGTGTGTCAGCCTGCGTGCGCGCGAGCGAGCGTACGCACGGGCGGGCGTGCCTGTGCACATGCGTGCGTGCGTGCGTCCGTGAGTGCGTATCTGTGCATGCGCGCGTGTGCGTGCGCGTGTGTCCGTGTGTGCGCGTTTGAGTGAGTGAGTGGGTGAGTGAGTGAGTGCATATGGATGTTCGTGCAGGTGCGTGTGCGTCCGAACGGACCTCTAATTACGGATCTATTGCTATCTCGGAAATATCAGGTCCGAATTGCTCAAATAGTAACTTAAGAATTGATGAGACCGTACACTACCCGACAATGCAGCTTACTGGGCCGATGCTAGGTGGATATCGTGCTTGACTGCCCCGGTATAGGCTCAGTAAGCTGTGTTATCAGGGTAGGATTGCGCAACTTTGATCGCTATCTGGAAAACCCGGAAAATGCAAAAAAAATCCTTTACAATGTGACGAAAAAAGGAGTGCGACAGTAATCGCTGAATGATCGTATTTGGTATTCTTTATTAACGCTGCCGCAGACGCGCACGTCGGTAGTTGATGGTCGGTGTACAATCTCAAGTTATATCAGCACACGATGCAACGCCCGTCCCAGGGTGGCTACGGTCTCCATTATTGCGCCGTAGAGATAACATGTCATCTACCCACCTAGTTGGTATTCTGCTCAAACATGTTATTGGTTTGGTTGGTGTCTATCGAGTCCCTGATTCCAGGTCCCATTCACGACTGGTTTTATTTCCCCAGTTTTTACACGGGTTCCCATTTATACTCCTGGGTGCAGAAAGGAAAGTGTTTCCGACGATCGTCAGTTGGCTGCACGGAGACGTGATCTCGGGGTCGCCGGTTTCACAGCTCTGCTCGCTACCGTCTGAGCTACCGCCTTCTCAAACACGCGCGCTTCTTTATTACCCTCAGTAATGTCACATGACCATATGCTGTTATTTGATTGGATAAGATCAGTGATGTATGATCTGGTATTTCCCTCACGGGAGGGCAATACTACACGGTATCCCCCTGCGCGAACATCGTGTTTTAGTCTTAATGCGCGCATAAATTATGACGTAATAACAGCCAATGATGAAGGTCATGCCATCATCATTGTTGATGCATTCTGAAAATCACGTCATAAGTGTTGAAAATTCACAATAGACCTCTGTCGAACCGCGGCCATCTTGAATTGAAAGCGAGGCTGATAACGCAAATGTCAAATCAGCTAGTATAACATTTTTGTACAGTTGTCGCAAGGTTAGCAATGGATCTGCGTAATTTAGCATTGCGTAAACTACCACATAGCAATAATATGAAAGCTAAGAGTGTAATTAAAATATAGAGAGACGCTGGAATACATTTTCCTGTACGCGTGTAATATAAAACGTCACTTAAGGCTGCTATTATATTTTCGTGGTATATTGTAACTGGACATTAGATTCACATACACTACGCTTTATTGTAATATGCATTGCGCCACATACTCTACCACATATCTAGTGTCTTTTATGCACTCGATCTAAAGTTTGTGAGTTCCAAAATGGCATGGACCTGCTATTTAATGCATGACCAATGATGGTAGTTAGAGGTTGACTGGTACATCTATGTACACAAGGTTCCAATTTGAGATATTCTCGCTTGTCACATTGAGTAGAGTTCTGGGTTCGACTCCCAGTGGAACGGTATTTGATGATACCTAGCATGCCTTATTCAATAGTCCAAATATGTACTGAGATGTCACTGCATTCATCGCAGATGGACATCTCAAAGCCACTGCTACAGCAGTTTTGGGCCAGACTCAGGGTTAAATGACGGTACCTTAGACTCTCAGTGTCATGTTTTGAGTAAACACAATTCATGATTTAAATTAGGATAAATAAGGCAAGAATATTATCTAGTGGTCTCAAAACTCAATTGGGATCCAATGGGATACATATTATACACCATAGCCCTGCATTAATCTTTATGTGATGATAATGAAAGTGAAATTCAAAACCCACAAATGCAATCTGAACATTTTAATATATATTTCAGTACAATCGCGTCAAAACTGACACACTCCATGCTGAAACAAAGGCCAATGGCATTTGATAAGCTATCAGATCATGTTTTTAATAAAGTTCCAGAAAATATAGAGTTTCGAATTCCATATATAACCGTTGAATATGTGGTCAGAGAACTTAGCAACTTAAAAACAAATAAGTCATCTGGTTACGATGAATTGAATGCACACTTCCTCATAGCTGCAGCATCAATAATTGCACCCTCAATTACACTTTTTATAAATAAAACGAGAATTCCCCAAAATGTGGAAATGTGCAAAAGTAAAGCCTCTACATAAATCTGATTCAAAATCCAATGTTAGCAATTATAGGCCTATCTCTATATTACCCATTATCTCTAAGGTCATTGAACGACACATACATGATCATATTTATAAATTTATAACCAAGTATAATTTATTAGTGGAGTCGCAATCAGGCTTCAGACAAAAACCATCCACCTGAAACTGCTTTGCTAAATCTAGTAGAAAGATGGCGCTTTTCAATAGATAATGGCGACTTTATTGGTTCTATTATGATTGACTTTAAAAAGGCCTTTGATCTGTCATCCATGACATCCTATTACAAAAATTAAGTATTTACAAGTTCAGCTATGATACATTAAAGTGGTTTTCTTCATATTTAAATGGCAGACAACAATACGTTTCAATTTCTGGAAAGAATTCTAAACCACTGCCCGTCGATATAGGAGTACCACAAGGCTCAGTTTAGGGCCACTTCTGTTCATTTTATATGTTAATGATTTACCCATGTGTGTCAACAATCTTATGGATATGTATGCTGATGATACAACTATGCATGCTGCTAGCTCAAATGTCTCTGAAACTCAAGAAAATCTAATTAACGGTATGAAGTCGGTAGAAGAATGGTGTGTAAATAATAAAATGTTGTTAAATACGGACAAAACTAAGTTTATGATGTTAGGAACTAAGCATAAATTGAAACAAGTAAATAATAATGTTATAATCCCTACAAATCGTGGAAGCTTAAATCTTGTGGAATCTGACAAACCTTTAGGAGTATACATAGACAATACCCTTGCATGGAAAGAATATATAGGCAAACTTTGTAAAAAGATTTCGTCCTTGATTTATATTCTACGGATAAATAAACATTATATTAGCATTGAGCAATGAAATCATTTCTATAAGTCGTATATCCTTTCAAACATTGATTATTGTAGTCTTGTATTTTTCCCGTCTTCACCTACCCTATTGGATTGCTTAGAAAAACTACAAAAACGGGCTGCTAGGGTGATATTGGACATGCCTTACAGGACACCATCTGCACAACTATATGAAACATTAAACTGGACAAATGTAACTAATAGATTGCAAATTAAAATGAGTATTATGATATATAAATCTAGAAATGGTCTGGCCCTGGTTACATGAAAGACATGTTCACTTCCGTTGTGGTGGCGCACACTGGAAATTTACGTTCCAAAACACGCAATCACCTACAACTTCCAAGGATTAAAACGGACTATGGCAGAAAAAGCTTCAAATACACTGCAGCGCAACTGTGGAATTCTCTGCCTGAAACGATTACTCAGTCGTCTACTCTGCTGACATTCAAATCAAATATACATGAAGATATTACTAAATTATAGTGATATATGGGCAATTTGATTTCACCTTTTTACTTGTGTTCTAATATTGCATATTTTGTATATTTCTAAATAGCTATATATGTGTGTATGTGAGAATGAATGTGTACGACCTTGCGCGTATGTATGCGTGAACGGTGATTCGAACATCGACATTCGACGAGGTAATTATTCTGCAATACTGTTTTAGTAATATCTATCGAAAATGAACAAATATGTTAATTATCTAATTTAACAGTCATTTTACTTGTGTTATAAGATTGTATATTTTGTATATTTGTAAATAGTTATGTGTGCGTGCGTGCGTGCGTGCGTGCGTGCGTGCGTGCGTGCGTGCGTGCGTGCGTGCGTGCGTGCGTGCGTGCGTGCGTGCGTGCGTGCGTGCGTGCGTTCGTTCGTTCGTTCGTGTGTGCATGCGGTCGTGCGTGCGTTTGTGTGAATGACTGTGTACGACCTTGCGCATATATATGTATGTATGTATTTATGTATGTATGTGCGTGCGCGCGCGCGTGCGAGCGTGCGTGCGTGCGTGCGTGCGTGCGTGCGTGGGCGTGTGTGCGTGCGTGCGTGTATGTGTGTGAGGCCCTCGGGAAATTAGTTTACTGAAGATGTATCCCCTCCTTAAATAAAGATTAGTATTATTATTATTATTATTATTATTATTATTATTATTATTATTATTATTATTATTAGGAGAACCGAATAGGATCACCACAAGGTGATGGTTCATCACCAGCGTTCTTGACTTGCTACCTTCCCGCAGCCAGAACACTCCACAAGACCACACACAGAATCTTAATGATAGGTGTCTCAGCAGGCACATGACGTGATTCAACGTGGATTCAACGTTGAAAGAACGTCATGTGCCTGCTGGGATGCCACTAGATATCGAGTATGTAGATGATGTTGACTGTATCGACGAGGAGAAAGGTCATCTAGTGATTATAATGATAACAATTATGTTAATAATAATAATAATAAAAATAATAATAATAATAATAATAATAATAATAATAATAATAATAATAATAATAATAATAACTACCCCCATAGTATAAATATATATATAATTATAATGTCTACCCCATATGCTGTGTAATTGGCCTGGGAGAACAGCTCACGGCTGTAAACCTCTTCGTGAATGAAGCCAAAGCAGGGTTTATTCATGTATAATAACTTACGTAAAACCTTCATCAAACCCTATTGTTATAAAAGACCAAGTGTCTAAAAATTTACGGAATTATTACAATGTCCAAGTACAGATGTCCAGATAAAATTAACAGCCTGTGTTTATGAGGCCTTTAACGAGCGAAAGGATTCAATGATATGATCACTTTCTCCAAATCTACCTAGAAGTTGGGGTAGGGTGGGGCTGAGTGGGTGGGGGTGGAGAGGATATGAATAGTGAACATCTTCGCCAAATTATAAATATCCATGTATAACCGGCTTTTTGTCTGGTTAACCTTCAAATATAGATCATCGTAATACAGTGTGTGTGTGTGTGTGTGTGTGTGTGTGTGTGCGTGTGCGTGTGTGTGTGTGTGTGTGTGCGTGTGCGTGTGCGTGCGCGTGTGTGTGCGCGCGCGCGTAAGTTGGCAGCCGTTGATCCAGTTTGAATGAAAGCTGTTGTTGCAGTGAGCTGAAATGGCTGTCAGTCAAACTGGTTCCAAGGCATGCAACATTTTCAATGTGTTTTTTTGGTAGATGATTTTCTTGCGACCTGGTCTCACTCCTTGTTTTACTTTCGTTTCTTTCGTGGAAACAAGGAGAATGGACCGTCCCATGAATTGTTGTTGATAAATTTCTCTAGGGGTCGATGATTATCTTGTCGAGCTGGGGTCGTATTCGCGGAAGGGTCATAGCTTCCGCCTAGGCTGGTACCCGTCTCCTCATTCCCTCGATGGCGATTCTCTGGCTCAGTATATGAGGGCAGGTTACGGCTGCCAGCTTTGTACACGAATCCTGTACATGACGACATTACACAAATAGGGAAATCCACACGACAGCAGACGCTTCATAGTGAAATGACAGTGATTTAACCCTTGTGCAACGATGCCGCTTCGTGTATTAATAGGGTCTTATCTCAGACATTTCGGTATGATTACTAACCGAAATGGAATTTTCCACTAAAGATTATGCTACAGAATTAGAAAGTTTAATTTCTCCAAGAATAGAATTAGGCACATTTCCACATTTTGTTAATAGCTTTCTTCACCCGCATACCACACATGTTTACCACGTCTGTGCTTAAAGTATTGAATTTATTTAACTGAAATATGGGCGTATATTAAACAACGTATACCAATATTTCCTTGAAATAATTCAGTCAATTGGTATCACCTGGCTATGGCTTGAATATGCTGATCACTGAGCCTCTGAGGATGACGGTTGGGGTGGGGGGTGGTGGTTGGTGGAAGGTTTGACCCTGGTGTGAAAGCAACTGAAAAAGCTCCAAGCCGTTGTGTTTCCCATAAAGCTTTCCCATAAAGCCTGATCGCTTTCTGTATTCTATATTCATGATTTGAGCCTGTTATCATGTTCAATATTTTGAAACTAAAATTTCTGGAACTGGGGAAGCGACACATTTTACAATAATATTATTTGTGTCAACACATCTGGCAATTTGCTTGTATAATATGGTCACATTTCTGCACAATAAGGTTAATATAACATATATGGATAAGGAGTGTCATCCACTCATCCACCCACCCCACCCCATCTAGAAATATATATTCAATATCAATATAAAAATAACCTAGGATTGGCATCCAAAAAATTGATCCATACAAATTTTGAATATATGTTGTGGAGCCTACCACAGTAGAATTTGCATAGCCAACGTTATTTGAAACATGTCAAGCAACTATGGAGGAGTAGTATTTTGACGATTTCCGGTACAATTTTCATAAACGCACCCAAAAATGGACAAATCAAAATTTTGAATACTGCATTAATGTAGCATATTTGTCTAAGTTTATAAACTGTGAAGTACAGATCAGTACAAAAGGATCTGATTGGATCAGCATTAATTTCATGTGCTCATTTCTAGCCCAGATTATTCCAATGACTTGTGCTTAGATTTGAGTTCTGAAAATATTATGATTCTGTCTTAGAATATTATACATGTACATGTATCCACTCTGGGACACCTCCAATACAGTGCAAATATGAAGATAAGCCCAGAATCTCTATAATCAGATCCTAGTCTCAGGGGATTGACCTGACAGAAGAAACAAGAGAAACAACTGGAACATCAGTATTTGAATCAGAAGATGGAAAAATAGATTTCAAACACACATTTTTAGCTGGAGATATGAGCATTTCAGTTGAATTCTTTTGTCCGAAAGATGAAACATTGATATTTGCACCTGAAATGTGTGAATTTGTGATTAATATAAAAGAATTCCCCAGAAATGCAAACATTTTAACAGTTAATTCAAAGTATGGGCTTGAAATGCCAACAATTTCAATGAATTTGAACATTAAAAAAAATCTGGGCCAGTATTATGAAAATTTAAATCATAAATATGACAGGTTTGACCTGAAATAATGACATTTCGGTTTAAATGCATTCATTTTGGCAGGAAACGTGGAAGATTTTGGACTGAAATGCATCAGTTTTATTCTGAACAATACAAATATCGGTACAAATCATGAAATGTAGAAATGTGACAATTTTGGCTGAAAATTCAAACATTTATGTACCGAGCATGGATAGCTCAGTGAACTTTTTGCCAAAAAGGATGACCAAAAATTAAAGAATTTGGATCCAAAAAGGAAAAATTTACATGCAAAACAAGAGAATTGATGATGACTATTGGCTCAAAAGTCAAAGTCGACATATTGCTGCTTTCGCTGTCAAAGTTCAATTATGATTGGTCCATGAAAGTCTATGAACGTCAGTTTGTTTTGGCTCAGCTGATTTTTCACACACATATATCTGAAAAAGAACTAGGTCAATCTGGCCTAGTTTCTTAGGAATATAGTTCGAAGGTCAATTTACTTTGAACTCTTCAGATCAAATATATTGCCAAGGCATTTGCATAAGCTCACTCGGCCTTTCAGACTTTCCAGACCAGGTGAGCTAAAACTATTATAAAATATTTTGAAAATAATATGTCTGATGTATTTATTTATGCCTAGAGGTTTGAGCAGCTTTATTCTTTAATTTAAATAATCTTACTGAATTAATAACAAATACAACAGTATTTTACTCTTGCTCACTTTGATTACACACAAATCTGCTTTGAGAGAGATGATATGGAGATTGTTGAATATATTGAACATAACCTGATTGACAGCTGTTTGTCCCTCTCTATGGAACAGAGCAGCTTTCAGTGAAATTGTTTTTAAAATAGTTTGCCTATTGAAATATCATCTGCATTGTACACTGTCATACAGAATGAAATGGTTTTGTCATAAATGCATATTGTTTCCACTTGTTTTATTAATTTGATGGGGGTTTTCAGATGCGAGTTCTCTGACACCTCAGAGGAATGCTGTACTAAATGTCAAGCATGATCATGTCACTGAA
>CM067359.1:169978347-170047732 GCA_034401795.1 Chaetoderma sp. LZ-2023a
AACCAAGTCAGTCGCGAAAATGAGACCCAAACTCTCTCTCTCTCTCTCTCTCTCTCTCTCTCTCTCTCTCTCTCTCTCCCTCCCTCCCTCATCTCTCTCTTCCTCGCGCACACGTGTGCGTGCGTGTGTGCGTGCGTGCGTGCGTGCGTGCGTGCGTGCGTGCGTGTGTGTGGGCGGTTTTACCGTTATTGTGGACACATCAGTTTCTTTCCGGACATGTGGGGACCAACAGATCCAGCAGTGCCATATTCATTCACATGGGTAAATATGATCTCTGTCTGTATATTTAAGCTAATCTCTGCGCGCGGGTAACAGCCTGCAACCCCGGCAGGACACTGCTCTAACTAATAGTAGTATGGAGTAGTCAAGCTTACCAAGACCATGGATATATCCGACATTACACTGAAGTATATTATGACGTAATCAATTCCGTCAGATATGGGGTGACGTCTCACCCAAAATGGGGACCGGACCTAGTTGCTACAGGGGTAAGTTGTTACAAGGCCATAATTCTTAGCCTAATAAGCAGACATCGTCACACGCCATACAATGGTTTCAGGCTTACATTATGTCCTCTCCACACAATTTATCTTTTCAGAGTATCCATCCATCATCTGACCTCGTATGACGTCATAATCAACTGCGCGCGTGTATGATGACGTCACAATCATTACGGCACAAGGGTTCCATATAAACCGTCATCAAATCTCAAAGAGCTCGACACGTTGTATGAATTGTATGTCTTTGTAATTCTTTGCTATTTAATAAAAATGGTGTTGAATATTTTGAAACTAATTTGACTGGGCGCTGTTACTGTCTTAGGCAGCAACAGCACCCAGTCAAATTTGTTTCAAAATATTCAACAGCTTATCTGTGTATTTTTTTGGAAATTGTTAGTCAGGGTGTTCAGAGATCGATCGATCCCAATACGAGCGAGGTGTGTGTGGAGCATAGCTAGAGATGGGCGGGGCATAGCTAAAACCGGAAAGGTCCTTTGGCGAGAAGGACGGACATGGTGTTCAAAAGGTAGGACTAAAATATTAAATTTAGACACAATTCAGATACCTTTGGTAACCTTTTTCGTATGCGCAATATTTTACAAATGTATGCATAAGAGATTGTATTATATTATTTAAAAGCAACCTACTTCCCCCTAGTTTGTGTGTATATGGAAGTTTGATATCCACGAGGCTGATTGGCCTATATATAGTCAAACATGATGTGTATACCCTGGGGCACGTTGTTACCTCCTATAACAACGTGCCCCTACGGTAGTGCACCACCCCATCCTTTCATGACGGACCTGAATTTGAGGCCTATATTACCTTTGCCTATATAGCATCGTGCTAACATACGCCCACTCACATCGCTCCGCTGTTTGTGGGCGTACTTGCAGACCTTTGATCTCTCGCTATGTAACATTACGCTGGCGTGTGTAGGGTAGCCAATCAGGTCACCATTTATTTCTTATCGAGCGATTTTATTGGCTGTGACCCACAGCTCAGTGCGTGCCCGCTCAATGGGCACGCTTCTATTTATTGCTGTCTAGAATTGCCTATAGGCGCGGCCATTTCGCGCAGGGGATTGTGGGGTTGTGTCTCGCGAGATCCCCATCGATACGAGATCTAATAATTCTCGGCGCGATGACACGGCTCTATTTTTAGATTGCTGGATATCTCATAATTATTATCTTCATGCACGTGATTCATGGCGAGTTCTCTTATTTGTTCTGGTCCGACTGTAATAGAGTTTGCGCGGTGATGACCGCTTAATTATTTTAATAAACAACCAACGGAACTCCAAATAACTACTCTAAATAAGTACTCCTCTTTTGCTGGAGGACTGCGTACAAAACATGTTTATCATTCCTTCTGCAGATGAAAGTACTCAAGCACACACCGACTCGCGGCGTCTCTTATATGTCCACTTTAGCACGCTATCAAACTGACCACAAATGGCTTCTTGCGGTGATCGTGAGAAATGTCTATTTGCATTAGCTACTCGCCGGAGAACTTGTTTCGAAAGTTTACCACTGGATTGACTGGTTGGATAACCGATCCTATAATTCCAGTAGTAAATTGCAAAAGAAAAACCACAATGGTCTCTTGGATGGCAATTAGACATAGGACATTTTCTATGATAATGGATTTTTCTGATCTGTTTCTGCAGTATATGACGTCATAATTATTTAGGTCAGATGTAGCTGGACGTCACAATCAAAATGTGTAATGAATGACGTATCTAGCTCCACCAAGAACATTGAATAGCCAGTCAAGTATGCGAATTGCACGTCTTTACTATTTAATCAAAATGCTGTTGAATATTTTGAAACTAATTTGACTAGACGCGGTTCGAATTGTATATCTTTGCTATTTATTCAAAAGCCATTTTCTATGATAATGGCTGGGTTCGATCTGTAACTGAAGGATATGACATCAAATACAATTACGTCATATACAGGCTGACGTCACAATCCAAAATGTGTAAATGAATGGCGTATCGAGCTCAGTCATGAGCATTGAATAGTCCGGCAAGTGTACGAATTGTATGTTTTTACTGTTTAATCAACATCGTGTTGCCATCGTGTTGCCAGAGGCAACACACCTTTAAAAGCACCAAGTCAAATTAGTTTCAAAATAGTCATCAGCTTACCTGTATAGTTACCTTGAAATTGGAAGTCTGGGAATTCATTATTCAGCGTATATACTGTATATACATCGATTCCAACACGCAAAAAAGGGGTGGAGATTAACTAGAAATAGGCATGGCATACCTAGAAATGGATCTCTATTGAAATTGTCATGAGCAAATTGAGCATTACATGACTAATACCACTTGTGAATGCGTGGCCCACACAATATGGTCCACTTGTATTAAGAGACCACCCATATTTATAGGTCACATATTTTAACAAGGCCAAATCATAGATTGTTGCCCTGAATACCATATACTCGTCCTCTGATGGAGGGAGGATAATTAATACCACTTGCTAATTGGCATTTTCATGTTGTCTATCCATCGTCTTACGTCATATGATGTCATAATCAATGACATGACGTATAGGATGACGTCATAATCATGACGTCATGACTGACGCGATTTAGTCCGTCTTAAATGCTTAATAGTCCGACACGTTGTACGAATTGTATGTCTTTGCTATTTACAAAACATGCTGGTGAACATTTTGAAACTAATTTGACTGGGCGATGTTACTGCCACAAGCAGCAACAGTACCCAGTCAAATTGGTTTCAAAATAGTCAACAGCTTACATGTATAGTTTTCTGGAAATTGATAGTCAAGAAGTTCAGAGATCCATCGATACCAACATGAGCGCGGTATTAATGTATTAATAAACCGTCCGGATTCAGTGACGGTTGACTAACGTTAGGCCTATGGAAGTCATGCCAAGCAACCGCCACCAAGATGTGACTTACTTGGGCACAATTGTGTGTTTTTCTAACGAAATCCTTTAGAATGTTTAACACCGAAATTTCAATATCTCAGATAAAGACAACTATACGAATATCTTTTTAATACTTTGACTGGTAGCCCACCCCACCTGCCCACCTACTTGTTGCTATCATAGACCTGTGTTAAGTATTGCAACGACAACGACTGCCCATGTAAGCCTATCATCTTCTCTTATTGTATTTTAACCCTGTCATTAGGAGGCCGCCAAAACCGGCCTCTACAGGTATCTTGAGGATGTTAATCTGCAGGTCGATAATTGAGCCAGTCATTGCAAAGTAACTCTTCAAAAACAGTCGTCTATTGGCCTGCAAATAAGCACTCAATAAACAAATATTTCTTTTATATTCTTGACTCAATTTAGGTAATACAGGGTTAATAAATTATGAGGACGACGATGATGTACCATGTCTGTTTAACCTTTCCCGTATTGTATTATAGTATGATTCACAGTTGTTGAATTCGAGATAGGGTAAAAATTACAGACTTGTTGCAGACAGTCTTGAGACGTACTATGTGTGTGGTAAATTTCAAAAGAAAAACATGCATAATAATATTGTAGAGGGCGAAAAAGTAGACAGAGTTCACTAACAATAATGGATCCATCTAAAAATAAAGGCTTGGATTCTTCGAAACTACACCTCTAATGTAATGACCAGTCATCTTCTTACGTTATCACTACGACTAGACTGTTACAGAGACTCAACTTCGGATACCAGACAGACCGGGACCCAGTCTATCTCCGTAGCAGACTGTAAAAGCAACACTGGATCGTGAAATCGCTACGTCAATGGCTACTCAATAGGCCCCTACATACAAGATACATTTCTCGATCTCGTATCGAAAGAGAACTCGCGGGATACGAATGAATAATGGATGTGTGATTATCAGTAGTATCCTTTTGTCTTTAATCCATCCGTGGGATTAAATCCATGTAGGGTCAATGCAATTATGTAGCAGTATTAATAGACTACCAATGTTCCAAATTTCCAGTGAAAACTGCTGTCAGTAATTTTGTAGCAGATTGTTGAATACAGAAATCAACCGAAAGTGTAAGCCTATGCATGTGCTTAGTTAAGAATGTCTACAGGAAATTCGGCCACAGAAGTTCAACCATATAGTTAGATAGGTATATTAATACGCTAGTGAATTAATAGATTGAGGTTAAAACATTTTTTACCATGAAGTAATTTAGTAGTGCACAATTTCAAGTGCCCTATTGTCTGTAGTATGTTTAGCCCCATAATTTCACCTACATAGACTTGAGCCTTAATATACTAGGTATATACCGAATCTAACAAATTCTAGATGAAATAATTTTATTAGGCAAAAATTGGCTTAAATGTTGGGGTTTTCGTGCTTTTCGGTGCCCTACTGTCTGTATGTAATATGGTCGGCTGCAGAACCTCGCTCACATAGACGTAGACGGATTTGAATACGATAGTTGTATTGGGAATTTAAAAAAATTTGACCGTGTAGTAATTTCGTAGTATGCGATTTCACTGCGTACATTCGTTCCAATTTTGGCAGATCTGCGGGTTTTCAATGCCCTACTATTACTTGTCTGCAATAGGTTTGGCCACATAATTTCACCGATATGGTTAGATAGCGATATGCACACGATAATGAATCTTGAGATTTCTACCACGTAGTAATTTCGTAATATTCAATTTAGTAGCCACGGGCAGTTGTCAAATGCCAACACTAGTATATTCACTATTAAAATCTCAGTTCTCGGTTTGTAATCATTTTTTTACATATAGCTCTATATAACTGAATATGTACTACTGCATTTGCACAATTCTACCATCAAGTAATTTTGTAATATATAGTTACATAT
Organism: Chaetoderma sp. LZ-2023a; assembly: GCA_034401795.1. Lineage (NCBI taxonomy): Eukaryota > Metazoa > Mollusca > Caudofoveata > Chaetodermatida > Chaetodermatidae > Chaetoderma > Chaetoderma sp. LZ-2023a. Next base: position 169,983,657 of record CM067359.1, read on the forward strand.
TCGCCACATTGTAATATGGTTGGTTCACATTCACCACATTCAGATAGGTGTCGATATGTTCTGCCATCTCGCTCATAATGGGTTCGGCCCAGAATATCATCCATATGTTTAGATAGGTATAGGCATAAGCTTACGACGTAGTGAGATTTAAAAATGTAACGTAAATAAGTTCAAACATAGGCTAATTCATGGTTTTCATTGCAATTAATTCATCCCCAGAATCTCTCCCACAAATACCTATAGGAAATATGCTAGTTGTATTCCGAATTTAAAAAAATTCTACAGGAACGTAATTTCATAGTACACAATTCCATACCGGAAAATGGCGCAAATTCTGCCAGATCAACGATTTTCTGTACCACACTGTTTGCAATAGGTTCACCCATATGGTTAGATACGTATATGAATACGCTAATAAAGTATCAAAGGTTAAAAAAAATGTTTACTATACAGTAATTTCGTCATATGCAATTTTGTAGTGGCACACCATTGTCAAATTCCAATATTGTACTATATTCGGTACCAGACTATCTCTACATGTCTTGTAGCCAGTTTTCGAACATAAGACCATGTAGAACTCACTATGTTCTCGTGCTGCGCGAAATGTTGTCATAATTCTACCACCAAATATTTATTATAGTAATGTGAAAATATTTCCATATATCCCATATTATTAGCGCATGTACTGGTAGAACCTGACTTATCAGGCTAATACCCTAATATTTGTACATATGGTCAACAAGATCGTCATCATTACAACGGCTGAAGCCGATTTTGGTCTTTTTGTCGAGCAAAAATATTTGATTTAATAGTTTGTCACTGTTTGCAGTAAAGATATCGTTTAATAGGTGACATAGATATGATAACTAAATGATAACAGATCACGATGTCGTCGCTGTTTCCCACTGGGTCTTCAGTCAGAATGTTTTCTACTATATCATTTTCGTTGGAGAAATTCAGGTTTACGGTATTGGTTCTATCCTGGCCACTTAACTTTGTTGGAAAGGTTATCTGTCGGTACAAATCGGGGTCTTGTATTGCATAAAAAATATACTTGCTTTGTGCATTTCATTTCTTTCTTTTTATTGCATATATTACAATGGGATTGGGCACACGTTGTTCGAAACTTAGAAAAGCCCTCTCCCTACAGAGAAGAATGTATAGGCGGCAAACATAAACATATACACAAAATAACAAAGTAAACATATAAACAGATTAAATATTATAATACATGTACATCATATTGAGTATTTATATAAGAGAGAGAGAGAGAGAGAGAGAGAGAGAGAGAGAGAGAGAGAGAGAGAGAGAGAGAGAGAGAGAGAGAGAGAGAGGAATAGTGAAGAGAGATCCGGAGAGGATAGTGAGGTCAATAATTTTGCCCAACAGTAATATTTTCATGATGACCACCATAACAAAACGCCCAAGGGCCAGTGTTGCTCACTTGGATCATTTGCATCGGAATATATGGAAATTTGGGCTGAAAGCTTTAAGGTCGTTTGAGAGGAGTATCATTTTGGCAATCTCCGGACGATTTTTTAAATAAAAAAACTAAGATTTTCTAAGATTTTCTAAGATTTTCACTCAGACAATTGTCCGATCAAAACTCTGATTGGTATTTATTTATGGGCTATCCACCATAGGGATTTTCCACCAAAAATTGGTTGAAATCCGCCAATGCGTTTAGGAGTAGAATTCCTACACTTTATGTCGACACCGGCCAAGTCCGGCCTTCCTAGTAGTCTAGAGGAGTGCCCAGTTGTAGACCAGGAGAAGACTAATCCTGAAAATCTACAATCTAAATGACTGACCCGATAACCGGACCAGTCCTTCCAGTCGCAAACTCCCAAAACCAGTCGTCCCCCGTCCCACAAATGGATATACAAAAAGCAAATACGCTAATTTTCAGGAACAAATTTCGTCACTAAAGGGTTAAAGCAAAATTCGATGCATGACATGCGACGGACGGACGAACGAAAGATGGACAACGGACGGTCACCCTTACTTAGTCTCACATGGTCCTTCAGACCAGGAGAGCTAATAATAATAATAATAATAATAATAATAATAATAATAATAATAATAATAATAATAATAATAATAATGTTCACTAGAATCTATTTGTTTGTTTTATAAAGTTGCATATTCTTATGAACAGCGTTGTATTTATGACATCAGGTAGTTCTTTGTTACCATTCAAAATGAGGTCGAGCGCATTACTTCATTCACAAAGCTCAACAAATTACGACGTTCGGCTGTCCATTTTGGACAGTAAAAAAGTAGTGATAAGCGGTTTCTGGAACCAGACACAACGCACAATTGGGATCTTCCAATAAGTGGAAATGATGCAAATCACTGTTTAGTTGACTACATTTATTTCGCAGTTTGCAATGGATAATATTTCCCTTTCTCTTACCTTTTGAGTAATAATAGGGAACCTTTTCAGAGTGTCCGGTTCGTTCGAAAATAACTTTTTCTTGAAAATTAAAATCGACGGAGATGTTCTAATGCTTAAATCTAATTCATTTCATAGTTTAAGCACACTAGGTGGAAACGATTTCGAGACGACACCTTGGAATTAAAAAGTTTTCCGGTTGCCTGAGCTCATAACGGGCATTGTCTCCGACTTTGTCGGGGAGAATATCAGTTATGAAGTCAGGACACTCGCCATTTGCAATTTTATAAAACATAATAAGCTTTTTGTGCTTGCGACGAATGTGCAAAGACAACAGTCCGGTCTCGCTATACAGATTTATTTCACTAGCATTGTAGTGTATATTTCACCAATATATTTCCGGGTAATAAGCGCTTCACGTCTGTTTAAGAAGGTATCAAGATTTAGGTTTAAAATATTCTTTACAGTCTTCTTTAATATGTTCGAATGGGTGTCAGGGTCTGTACTGCTTCTTGCGCTGATTTTCTACTGACTAGGTTGCCTGTTCTGTTGATTTCTTTATCTTTACAAGTTGTTGATACCTAATGACCCACATTTGATCGGTTTCTCTCTGTTGATGCAGTAGTGCAATTTTCTCATCACTGGCTGCTCTTAATTTTGTCTGTTCGTCTCCCTGTTAAGGAGTTTGGCCTGGAGAAAAAGGATGGATGGACAAATTGTTGGATTGACCAAAAATATAAGCTGCTTTTCCTAGCCCATAGCTAATACTGCCCATATCTGTTTGCAAGAAATATTCCATCTTTTGTGGTATTGTCCGCCTACATTTTTGTCATGAGTGGCTTGTATTCGTTTATATAACTTCATTTTTTCATGAAACAGTTGAGTTTATTCTCAGAATTATAATAACCTCCGGGCACGCTATTTACCATTGATGCCTTGCATCAATATGTGTACTTGTTTATATTTAGGACATTTCGTTAACTTGCAAGCGCGGTACTCGATACGGGAGCGGAGCGTGTGTGTGTGGGGGTGGGTGGGTGGGGTGGATGAGACCGTGCAATAGAACGATGCCTAGGCCTATATAGCCGCATGCACACACACGACTTCCTTCAACCTAAACATAAAGCCGTAGTTTTGTGCTATGCCGAGAATACATCTCGCTCCCGTCAGCGTAGGGGATCTCGCGAGAACGCGAATGTACTTCCTTTAGGAAGATACGTGTAACCTATATCTATATATAAACAAAGGTCCATTTTCAATCTACCGATAGCCCTTTAAAAAGATGCCAATCAGGTGTCCAAAACCCTAGCACAAATTTCACTTTCTGACGAATTTCAACCGCAGTCCATGAGTTTAACATCCATATAAGTAGACGGGACAGATATTTAATGTTTCATCCGAAAGTCACTAGATACACCATCAGTATACACAATGTCGACATAATCTGGGTAGCTGCGGCCGAAGCGGAAAACTAGGTCACACTCAGCTACATTTGTTATGCTACATACATTGCTCGTATAACGCATGACAGATGTGCCTTTTATACGCATGGTTTTCAAAATAATCATTTATGTTCAGGTTACCGTGACCATAAACTTAAACTTTGTGACGCGAAACGTACCACACACCTTCGGGACCCTACGAGCAACCTTCCACCCGTGTCTGGTCAGTGGTCACGATCTCCCAATTTGGAGCATTGTTATTGACAAATGTGTATTTCAGTCACAGTTTTCAAAATAATCTTTTTAATCTGGCCGCCGTGGCCCAGACCTGTGAGCTTTTGCCCACCCCACCCCAGATTTATCACAGATCCTCAGGACTCCACGGCACCATTTCCCACAAGATTGATTACTGTATAGCAAAAGCTTTTGCAACAATCGTCAGGAATAAGCTTTGGTGACTGACTGCTCGCCCACCCGCCCATCCGCATGTCCGCCCGCCCATTCTCCCGCCGACCTGCCCACCCTCCCTCCAGCTTGCCCCGCATGATCGACCGTCGAACCAACCAACTGACTGACCGACCGACTGGAATGGACTGGACTGGCCTGGCCTGGACTGGCCAGGCCTGGACTCTGACTGGACTGGACTGGACTGGACTGGACTGGACTGGACTGGACTGGACTGGACTGGACTGGACTGGACTGGACTGGACTGGACTGGACTGGACTGGACTGGACTGGACTGACTGATTAACTGAAAATTGTCGACAATTACAAAATCGGCAAGTTTCACTTTGTACGCTAATGCCCGAGAAAGTGTGTTGAGGCCTCTACGAAAATAAGCAAACATTACAACATAAACAGTTAAAAAAAATCCTACCACTGGATTCAGTAGGTTAGTGGTTTAGGTACATATTAGCCGATCAAATTTTGAAAAAAATAAAAAAATTCAAGTTTTAAAAAAGTAAATAATATCAGTAAAATGTCAATATTTACGCGATTGCTCTAGCCAACTAGCGTCCACTCGATGGAAATGTTGACTCACGCCTTTTGCGCCCTGTCTTAGCAATGTACTTAGTGACCTAGATATTTGATCGGTTAACCTCAAACTGCAACCAATCATGAACTGTCGTAATATGAAGGCGTGTGCTAAATCTGGTGATTCTGCCTTCTTGCACGCCAGAGTTATGGACAAAAATGTGTATTCCGGTATGCACTTCGTGACCCCGTGACCTAGATATATGACGCGTTGTCGTGAAACTCGTAACACTTCTAGACACCTATAATATGAATGGATGTACCATATTGGGCGATTCTACCTACCTGCGTTCCAGACTTATGGCTAAAATTATGTATTTCGGGATGCACTAAGTGACCCCGTGACCTCAATATTTTACCTTCAAGTCAGTCATAATATCAATATATGTGCTGAATTTGGTGATTCTACCAACTTGCGTTCCCGATATATGGATACAAATATTTATTTCTGGATGCACTAAGTGACCCCGTGACCTCGAGTTTTCACCTTTTGACCCCCAATCTAAGCTTTTTTCTAGCCACTTATAATGTAAATGTATGTGCTAAATTTGGGGATTCTACCGAATAGGATTCTAGTGATATCGCTCGGATAAACTGACACGCTCACACGCACGCACGCACGCACGCACGCACGCACGCACGCACGCACGCGTGCAGGCAGGCAGGCAGGCAGGCAGGCAGGCAGGCAGGCAGGCAGGCAGGCAGGCGGACAGACAGACGGCACAAACCGCAATACTCACGCGGGCATTCGGCGGCGTGAGTAAATACATTCGTGTACATTGACAGCGCTAACAAAATTGAAAGTGGTCGAGATCCTAAATACTTTGGTATAATCAAATGCTGATTTGAATGAGGAACATTCTGGCGGATTACATTTTTTGCAAATTTTAAAAACAAAAAATTTAGCGGCAGGACGAAAATTGGCCTAACACATATTTCTATATGGCTCTGTATTATATATTGTGGGCGAATGGTCGCTTTGCGTCTGAATTGAGTTTCCAGATGTACCCCGTTCTTAAAACTTTCTTATCGTTGCATGAATTGGCCTTCCCAGTTTTAGCTATGCCCCGCGCATCTTCTAGCTAAGTTCCACCCACATCTCGCTCGTGTTGTGATCGATCGATCCCTGATTCCCTGGCTATCAATTTCCAGAAAGGTATACAGGTAAGCTGTGGAATATTTTGAAACTAATTTGAGCGGGTGCAGCGACAGCGCCCAGTCAAATTCGTTTCGAAATAATCAACAACATGTTTATTAAATGGTAAAGAGAATTCGTACAACGTGTCCCACTATTAAGCGCTTAAGACGGACTAAATCAAGTGATTTAAGCTGTAATTGATTATGACATCACCCTACACGTCATGTACTTGCTTCTGACATCATGTGATGGATCGATAGACTGGAAAGTTCCATTGTGCACTTTTAGCAACAACAACAACAACAACAACAACAACAACAACAACAACAACAAGATCTATCAGAGATTGCAGTTCACCGCTTCCATTTTTGCTACATTGTAAACATTTTTAGGATTCTCTGTATTTTTTTATTGTTTATTTCATGTTTCCAAATCTGAATTAATCAGGTCTAATCGGTTCTGAGATAGACTGAGATCCATAATTTGATTTGGTTCTGTTCCGGGATTTGAATCTGCATCTCAATCACTGTTTAAAAATCCTCTTTCACGGTATGCTCCCTGCCCACCCGTCCACCCGCCCCCCCTATACGGCCGCCCTCCCGCCCGTCTACCCATGTAGTCGCCTGCTCGTCTCCCCACCCGCCCGCACGTCTACCGGCCCACTTACCCACCCGTCTGCCCGCCCGTCTACCACCTCCCCTGCCTGCCTATCCACCCACCCACCTGTCGTCTACCCACCAGCATGCCCGCACATAGCCTGATACCCGACTCCTTATTCCCTCGCTGCCGATTCTCTGGCTCGGCATAAGAGGGCCGGTATGGGCTGCCATCTTTGTTCAAGAATCCTGTAGTGGAAGACTGACATCCCCCCCCCACACCACCCACCCCACCCACCCCACCCCACCCCATATTCGGTCATACAGAATAACAACAGCCTCAAATATAGTAGGACTACAGTCCGGTTCATAAATAGGTTAATATATTTCCAAAAAAAGAAACATGTTGTCTAGTTAGTACAATTTTAAACACGATGTAAGATGTTTTGTTGAATGTGTTCGACCTACGGCAGCAATAGCTTCCAATTAAATTAAGTCCGAAATATTCAACTGTGGGTTTTATCTTGTTTTGGAAACAATTAAGTTATTTCTGAGCTGTACTTTCTGAGCTGTACGTTCAACAGCGGAAGGTTGATATTTCCCGGAATCTTAGAACACGTTTACAGAAATTCATTTCAGCAGCTTGAATCTGACAATGCACTACAGATTTGTACACAATTATGTCAAACCGTGTTTCATAAGATGGACTAGAATAATCGTCGTTTTAAGCGATGTATTTCCGTATACATAATCAGCTGATTAAAATGTAAACAGAGGTATTTTACATTCCACTCGTTTGTTTTGCCCCCCCCCCACCCCCACCTCCCCCACCGGATAAAAATTGATAACGAATAGAAAAATTCGGTCTTCGAAGGATGCGGCTTATCAACTTTAGTCAATATGCGCCGTGGACTTTGTAGCCCTTACCGGTTCCACTATTGCGATTATGAGCAATTGGAGTCAGGTACAGCTTAGCCTGCCCGTCCACCCAGTAAAGTTAATTTCAAAAATAGCCAACATAATGTTTATTAAATATTAAACCCATCAAAGACATACGATTCCTCTACTTGACCGACTTTTAAATGTTCGTGACGGAACTACATACGCCATTCAGTTTGTATTTTGATTGTGACGTCAGTCTGCATGTGAGGTTTTGATTATGACGTCATATTGCTGAGAGACACATCACGTCCATATCTAATCCTCCCCTGGTTACAACAGCTAGAAACACTAAGTCACTTGCGTTTATTACAACATTACTTAAGAGATTTATAAGCTAGGTCGTACCATCTATTAATACTGTACAACAGCTTTGTTTCTAGCATTAAAATGTTATCTAAACCCCTTGAAACACGAGTTTCCAGAACATTACTTTCAAGTTACCAAATACAGGGAAGCTACTTAATAATTTGAAATTAATTTGACAGCGAGCTATAGGCAGCAGCAGGTCCCAGTCAAATTAGTTTCAAAATATCATACAGAATATCAATTAAATTGTAAAATTAGTTTTTTAATTTAGCTTCGCGGACTCAATCGGTTAATCTCTATGGGGTGAATGGCCGATACATAAATCACATTACCCTTTACGTGCTATCACGTCCGCTATACAAATGTCTAAATGAATATGATGATGTAAATCATGATGATAAATTGAAAATTGATGATTCAAAAATGATTATGATAATAATGAACTAATGTTGACAATAAACAAGCAAGATAACATAAGGAATTGATTGATGTAGATATAATTAGCAGGACCGTGGAAAGGTCTAATGGTCAGTTGCCTATGTACTTAATTCATACAGGTTGTTAATGACTGAGAGTTAGCAAAAATGTGAAAGTGAAAGGGAAATTTATAGACGCGTATAGGGCATCAGACGAAAATGTATTTCACAACCTGCTAAATGCAATACATATTAAACGTTTAAAACATATTTTGCCTGCGGGATGTTGCTGTTTAAGGCAGTGTTTAAATTTCAGCCAAATCGTTTTCAAAATAATCAAATCTAAGATTAGTTATATTGAATTTGAGCAGGTTGAATGGGAATTTGGTATCGGTTCTAAACTACCGGTACGCGCAAATTGAGCAAATTGAGCAATTGAGTGAATTGAGCAGTAACTAACGTCATTACACTGTGCAGATTGCACTTAAGTGAGTCTAATGTCATATATTGCTAATGAAACATAATTACAAGAGGTTTATTGTTAAACACTGTCGACTATTATTATTATTATTATTATTATTTGATAAATAATTGGCGACAGCTTGACTTAGTAACATTCACCAACACAAGAGCAATCACAGATTGCAGACCATCGCCCTCACATTTTGGAACATTGCAAAAGGTTAACGGTTTTTCCGGATTGTTTTCGGATTTTCTGAATTTCGACTGATCGACCATCCATCCAACCAAGAGAACAACCGACCGACCGACTGACCGAGCGACCAAACGACCGACTGACCGACCGACCGACCGACCGACCGACTAACTGACTGACTGACTGACTGACTGACTGACTGACTGACTGACTGACTGACTGACTGACTGACTGACTGACTGACTGACTGACTGACTGACTGACTGACCGACCAACCGACCAGCTGAGACATCCCACTAACCGACCCACTGACCCAGCGACCCATTCACTTACCAACCCAGCGACCAACCCATCGACAACCCCAATGACCGACCCACCAAGCGACCCACTGACTGACTGACCTAACGACCCGCCGACACACTAAACCACCAAAGCACCGATGCACAGACCCACCAACTGACGCCTAACACCCACCCCAACCTACCTACCAAAACCCCGCCGATCCACCCACCTACCCACCGATCCACTCATCGACCCACCCACCGACCGACCGACTGACCCACCCACCACCGACCCACACATTGATACGTTCACCGATCCACCCACCCATATACCCACCCACTCACCACCCACTCACCCACCCTCCAACCCACCCACCCATGGAGCAACCAAACGAAACATTCAACTAGCCACCGATACACCGACTCCACCGACGCAATGCACGCATACACACATTCATGGATGGACGCACACACGCATCGCCAACCACCCACTCGCCACACAAGACCACCACCCCACACACATACTGCCTCAGCCTCTCACCACCGACACATCTGCCCACTCGCCTTCTCTCCTGCCAACGCACCCCTCTCTCCAATATAATCCCTCATCCAGTCAACGACCACCACACACCAACGTAACCACCGAACAATCACGCATGGATGGATGGGTGGGTGGTATGGGTGGGTGAATGGGTGGTATGAATGGATGAATGGATGGATGGAAGGACATATTGTCTTAATGGATGGATGGAGGGATGGATGGAGGGTCTGGATGAATGGAATGTCTGACTGATGGATGGATGGATGGTTCTGGATGGATGGGTGAATGGATTGATGGATCAGACTCCTCCTTCCTTCACTCCACCCCTCCGTCTTTCAGCCCTTCATTCCCTCTCCTCTTTTCCGTCCTTCCCTCCAATTTTTCCCAATTTGGAGAAAGGTTTTGAAATTAGGTTTACTGAGAGTTTTATTGTTGTGAGAAACAACAAAATACATTCAGCAGCACAATACTCAAAATTAGTTTTTAAAGAATTTTCAGTATTAAAATTAAAAAAGAAATTCTTATTAAAATTGACAAAATCATTCCCAGTTTAAAGCTTAGTTCTAGCTGAATAAATCAAGCATTGAAAACAATACCAATCTGGCGCCTTTGAAGAATAGAAAACAATTCACTGAATTAACTGGCCTAGGTTTGATCCTTTGATCGATGACTTCTAAATCAAGCGAGTGACACCCAAACCTCACTCGGAAACCCTAGAGCTCAATCAATAACAAAGGGCACAACATAATTGAATCTGGCACCTATGGTGGCCTGAATCTTTATTGAAAATAAGTTAGCTAACTTCAAAGCAATTGAGTAATTTTCGAAGACAATCCCCTAAAGCCAGCCACCCTAATAAATAGACAGGAATTATGATGGAAGGACAGATTTGTTCCCAAGGCTCTGAAGAAGGTTATTCTTAACCGAAACCGGTCAGCCAAGCACGACGGTATCATAAAATTGTGAGTTATATATTAATTGCTATTATTGTATTGATTGTATGTTTAAATATTAAAATGCTACTAATCCTTCATCTTCCATTTCAGGTAGAGTTAAATTGTGTAGGCTTGTAAACTTAGTAGGCTTGTGGTTCTATGTAGGCTTGTAGATTTAATTATTCATCACTCAAATTTCAGGTTTTAATTTTTAAATCAGCCCTTTAATTTAAACTAGACAATTGTTGGTTAGAGCTTGATTATCTCCCTTGCTTAGATTTGTTGACTGGCCCAGTTGTTGCTAACTTTGTTGGTTTTTTATCATTTATTAGAGCATAATATCACCATGGCTAGAACGAGCATGAGCAAGAGACGGAATGTCAACCATGAGGACAGCAGTCCGTCTCCTCCCCAGGCTCGACTAGTCAAGTGCTATTATATGATAATACAATGTTTTCACCACATAGGTGTCCTAACCAGCAATTTGGGCTCCAACACCCTGCCAACCGATCTGAGCAGGAAGGTGAGCGAACTCTGCCGTTTCATTAAGCCAGCTATGCCAAATATAGGGGTAGTAAGTGACATCAAGAAAGTTAACTTTGTTTGGGCAAATTCCATCATTCGAGCTATGATAGACCATTACAATTTCAGTTTAGGCACCATCATGTCCGAAATTATCATAGCTCAGACAGCGCCAAACCTTAATTTAGGTAAGGCAAAATCAACTGCCATTAGATGGGCAAAAGCCAACTATGGCAAAAAACTTCACGTCAAATCAATCGAAGCATTCTATCAATTCATTAGGCCTTTTGACCCACACTTTCAACAGAAAGCGCAAAATTGCCCAGTTACCACCCCTACTGCAAGGTCATCCGAGACCGTACCAGTCATTCCACCACCTTCAGAACTCAGGAAATGGCTCAGGTCACCGACCGATAGCCCCCCACCAGTGAAGAGAACGGATACTCGGTCATCACCGATATTCCTATTAGACTCTCCTGTGGACCCTCTTCAGATTCCTCTACCTGACTCCCCGCCACCCTTGTCTCCAGAGGAGTTCCCTCCCCTTCCACGGAGAGTCGATGCTAATCAGAAATCTGGTCCAAGGACCAAATCAACTCCTGTGGACCCTAGTAAGATACCTCTACCAGATACCCCGCCTCCACTGTCTTCAGATGAATTACCTCCCCTTCCACAGAGAGCAAAGGATGACAGAAAATCTGGTCTAAGGACCAGATCAACACCGTTGACTCAAAAGGGTCACAGTACCCCAGTGCCAGTGGCCAAACTACCTCAACCAAATTTCACCCCTACACCGTGTAGAAACAGCACCAATCATCAAAATAAACCCAAGAAAACTACACACTTAGAAGCTAATTCATTCTGGAAATTTCGGTATGAGGTAGACCACAAAAATGAATGGCGACTCCCTGTCTTGACGAAAAAAATCTTGATCCTTGGCTCCTCCAATCTAAGCTGTATAAATGTGAAACCCCATTCAGACACACAGATAGCTTGCTATCCAGGGGCAAAATTGTGCCATGCTAGGACTATTGTCAAAAAATACATGGACTCCTATCAGACAGAGAAAATCATCATAAACATTGGCATAAATGATAAGGATGACCCTATGTCTGTAACTGCCCAACGAGTCCAACTCCTATTCAGTACCATTCGTTCAAAATTTCCAGATGCAAAGGTTTATTTCACTAAACTGAACTACTCTCAACATCTAACTGCAAAGCAGAAAAGGACCTTAGCATTTATCAATTCATCTGTAGAATCCCTGCGTATAAAGGTCTCTGTCATCCCTAGTCTACCAATTTCTGAGTTTGAAGTAGTCTAGGATAATATCCATTGGAGTGAAAAAACTGCTAATGCATTGTATTATAGCTGGTTAACTTTTCTTAATTTAAACTAACTGAGGGTCAGGGTACTAACCACCACGGTATCGGGCTGGGTAGTGATATTGTTAATCTCACTGGCGCTACATTAACTGAAGCAGAAAAATCAATACTCAATCGTGGCCTAACATTTGTACCAACTCCTAGGCCCAAATTAGGCATAGATGCACTTTTAGATAATGGCTCAATGGAAGTTCTTAAATTTTCCCACTGTGTCAAATTAGCCGACTTTTTTCGAAACGCGAAAAGTAATATTCTGCCATTCGTTGAAAGAACTGGGTGGGCACCAGACTCAAAATTAGTCGACCCAGCGATCTCCGACAGTATAAAAATTGTAAAAGAACGTATTGAAAATGTTGAATTTCCGAAAAATCATAAAAATTTGTCATATGAGGAATGTCAAGCCTTAACAGGATTGCGTAAAAACAATGACATTGTCATTAAACCTGCTGATAAGGGATCTGCTGCTGTAATAATTCTTAAAGACAACTACATTCGTGAAGCACATCGTCAACTCAGTAATCCAAAACATTACCAAAAATTAGACGAACCACACTGGCAAAATAACTGCGACAATTTTAATGAAATTCTCCAAAATATGGTTGATAACAAGAGTTTAACGCAGAAACAGTTTAAATACCTCGTTGCGAAACGCGACTCAAAACCACGTACATTTTATCTGTTACCCAAAATTCATAAGGCTATTGATTCTTGGTCAGATCCTATGATACCACCAGGACGACCTATAATATCGGATTGTGGTTCTGAATCCTATAGGATCAGTGAAATCATTGATTATCACCTACAACCAATTGCGAATAGGCATTTTAGCTTCTTGAAAAATACTGAAGACTTTTTCTCACAGGTCTCTGAGATCTCGATACTTCCAAATTCATTTTTGATTACGCTCGACACAAACATTGACATCGAAAAGGGTTTGAATTCTGTCCGTAACGCTTTTGAAAAATACCCTGATAACAATAGGCCCACTGGCGAAATACTAGCTCTCTTAGAGCTAAGCTTAAAGGGCAATGATTTTGAATTCGCAGGTGAAACATACCAACAAATTTGCGGCTGCGCAATGGGTAAACGTTTCAGTCCGAGTTTTGCCAACATCTATGTAGCAGAGTGGGAGGAGGATGCGCTTAACAAATGTCCGAATCAGCCTCTCTTTTATCGCAGGTACCTCGATGATATTTTCATTATTTGGCATCATACAAATGAAGAATTTAATGAATTTTTCACCATTTTGAACAATCATGACCCGAATATCAAGCTAAAAGCAAACATTGCCCAAATGTCCGTAGACTTTTTAGATGTAACGCTATACAACGGTGTAATGCATGACACAATGGGACACCTTGATTATAAAGTATATTTTAAGCCCACAGATTCTCATCAACTACTTCACAAGAAATCTTTCCATCCACCTCATACCTTTAAAGGAATTGTAAAATCACAAATCATCCGTTTTCATAGAAATTCGAGTGATAGAAAAAACTTTGGATCTGCATGCTCTCTCTTATTCAAGGCCCTCAAGCCGAGAGGCTATTCGTCTAGATTTTTGTGCAAAATTAAGTCTGAAACTTTACAAGATTTAGAAACTATCCCTGATAATGCTGCGGATAACAGGCCTACCAAGATTCGTCACAATCGTCAATCACAGGCGCAGGAGAATCTCGGAAATGTGGAAAGAAAAGGTGTAAATTAGCCCTACTTCTTCCAAATCAAAACACTTTTATGAGCTTTCAGAACAAAAACAAATTTCAAATTCAGTCTAATTTAGATTGCGATTCCGAAAATGTCATTTATGTAATATCTTGTAAATTGTGCCAAAAGTAATATGTCGGTGCAACCAAATGTCCTTTAAGATGGCGAGCTACTAGGCACCTTTGCGATATTAGACATGAAAAAGACACGCATGTCGCTGAACACTTTAACCTTCCTGGCCATTCAGTCGCACTGGACTTCGAAATTATACCCATTGAACAACCACCTCTCTCGAATACCACTGACGAAACTGATAAACAAAGGAAACTTAGAGAATCATTTTGGATTAAGCAATTAGAAACAGAATGGCCGAGGGGCATAAATGTGGACCCCGGTCTTGCTGATCAGCGTGAGATAATTCCATTCACTCTGACATATAATCGAAAAAATGTAGAAATTTCCTAAATTTTGAAAGATGAATATCATAAATTACAGAATAATTTAAGACAGCCTCTCAATTTGCGCCCAGTAATAGCATTTAGGAAAAATCCGAATCTACGTGACATATTGGCAAAATCCAAATTAACTGGACAAACATCATCATCTTAAAGTTGTCCAATATTTGTAAGGCCATCTCGCCTCTATAAAACAAAAATAACAAATCTCAGGCAATAAAATAAATACCAAATGATTTCAAAATTCTGAGCCAGCGCCTTAACCATATTACTACCTACCTACCTACATACCTACCTACCTACCTGATTACCTGCCTGCCTACCCACCCGCCTGCCACAACCACACATTTGCCCGTCCGCCTGCCTGCCTGCCCGCCTGCCTGCCCGATCGCCTACCTGTCCACCCGAGAGCCCGTCAATCTACTCACCAACTCGCTCATTCAGCCACCCAGCGCACTCGCCCACCCGCTCTCGTTCACTCCGCAGTCGCTTACATCAGCAGCAGTGAGAAGGGCAGCGACAGCAGCAGCAGCAGCAACAACAACAACAACTACAACAACAACAACAACAACTACAACAACAACAACAACAACTACTATTACTACTACTACTGCTGCTGCTGCTGCTGCTACTACTACTACTGCTGCTGCTGCGGCTGCTAGCACTACTACTACCACTACTACTCCTACTACTACTACTACTACTACTACTACTACTACTACTACTACTACTACTACTACTACTACTACTACTACTACTGATGCTTTTCCTACTACTGCTACCATCACTGATTCTGCTGCTGCCGCTTCTGCTGCCGTTCCTAGTGCCACATTTATTACTAAAACTTTCGTCCCTGCCATTTGTACTAATACAGCTACTGCTGCTGGTGTCTCTGGAGGTACAGCAGTTGGTGGAGAAAATAATGAAATGTCTCGTGAACTTAAAATAGCATTTGTAAATGTATGCGGCTTAAAACACAAGTTAAATTATTCCGAGGTGATGGAATTTATACAGAGGGAATGATATTATTGGTATGGCAGAAACGAAACATGGGGAGTACGACGCATTCAACATACCCGGATATAGAGTTATGCTCAAAACAAGAACTAACACCTCACGTAAATCTGGAGGTATTGCCATATTAATACATGAATCTATGTCCGGATATGTTGAAGAAATCCAATTAGATAATGAGGTAACTATGTGGATAGAGATTGATAACACCTACACACTGACAAAAAACAATGTAATATTAGGACTGATTTATATACCCCCTGAAACTTCAACATTTTCTTCCGACCAATCATTTGACCGTCTAGACCAGGAAATTACATCTCTAATGAGTCTGATTCACTAATACTCACCGGGGACTTTAATGTTATGACTAGCAATGTAAATGAGATATTGGAAACCGATCACCAATTGAATGATATCTGCCAATTGGATACTGATGATCAATATGCCTCAGGTGCCAAGATGTTATCAATACGCATAACACAAGACAAACATAAAGCAAACTCCTTTGGGTGTAAACTCATAGTTATTTGTAAATACAATAATCTGTGCATCTATAGCGGGCGGGGAGGGGCGGACAATGGTATAAGAAAGCTTACATGTAAAAACAACAGCGTCGTAGATTAGCAATTTCGTCCTTTAAGTTAATAGAGAATGTGAAGGATTTTACAGTGCATGAATTCTGTCCTCTGCTGTCAGACGTACATACAGCCCTGCACATTAGCTATGCGTTCACTAATACATCCGGTGAAACTGAACAAACAGAAAACAACACACAGCAAAACATAAAAAGAAATATAATAGCAGCAACAAACATACAAATGGAAAACAAATAAAAGCTGTGAATTTAGGAGTTGTGTTGCAGATAACCCATTATTGCAAGTGCTAAAAACATATACTACTGATAATAATTTTGGGGTGGACAAAATAGACCAAATTGTTTCTGATATTAATGACCTATTTAACAATGCGGCAATTATGGCATTAGGAGTTAAGAAGGTAAACGGAACAACAAATAGCAATCATTGTGGCGCGAAGATGCGCCCGTGGTTTAACGCTAACTGCAAGAAAAACAGGAAGGAATATCACAGCGCTAGATACACTCATCGCATACATAAATCAGAAAAGACAAGAACACATATGATAGACACTATCAGATCATACAAAAAGGCAATGAATAGAGTAATATTCCAACATAAATTTAGATTCCACAATACAATTAGAGACTTAGGTATCAAAAATCCCAAATCCTATTGGAAACTTATTAAACAATGTGATCCTAAAAAATGACAAATGCCCAATAATTATAGAAAATATGTTTAATTACTTTAAAGCAACAAACGAAAAAGATACAATACCAGAAACATACGAAATTGAAGTAAATAAATATCAACAAAATGCAACACTAACCAATGAAATTACAGAGCATGAAATCTCTAAGAGTAGCCAACGTCTAAAAAACGGTAAAGCAGCAGGATCTAACGATGTCCTGAATGAATACATCAAATCTACCGAAGATATTATGACCCCCATCTATCACTATCTATTTAATAATATTACTTGACTCTGGCTATGTCCCCGATACTTGGACTGAAGGTTTGGTCATATCAATATACAAAGGGAATGGGGAAGTAATTGATCCACAAAACTATAGGCCCATAACCTTGGTCAGTTGCTTAGGAAAGCTGGTTACTTCTATACTAAGTGCACGAATCAGTAAATTCATAGAAGACGAAAAGATCCTATACGAAAACCAAGCAGGGTTCAGAAGTGGGTATTCCACATCTGACCATATTTTTACACTCCATTGCTTAATTGAAATAGCAACAAAACAAAGGAAACGACTATTCTATGCATTTATTTATCTGGAGAAGGCATTCGACACTTTTTGGAGAGGGGTATTATGGGGGAAACTGGTCAAGCAAAATTTAAATAGCAAGATTATAACAGTAATTAAAAGCATGAATAACACTATACAATCTAAAATACGCATTAATGGACTTACATCTGATCACCTGACATGTAAATGGGCGGGTGTGGGGTTGGGGGTGGGGTGGGGGACGGGTACGACAAGAGGAGAATCCTTCGCCTGTACTTTTCAGCTTATATTTAAATGATCTAATTGAATACTTGGACGGTAAGGACTGCAAGGAAATAATTGTAAGTGACAACATAGAAACATACCTAAAATACTTGCTCTACTCTATGCAGACGATACTGTAATAGTGGCTAACCGAAAGGAAGATCTCCAGAAAAACGTGACTGAATATAATAATTACTGTATACTATGGAACTTAAAAATAAATCTGAATAAAACTAAGAACTTAATAAAACCCGTTTTCGGGCTTGCACAAAAAGTAACGCAAACTTTTAATTTTAAACTAAATAATATACAAATTGAAGTTATAAATATCTAGGAATTATGTTTTCAAAAAACAAAAAGTACGGTGAGACAATCAAGCACCTTACACAACAATGCCGAAAAGCAATGCATTGCCTGTATCGCTGCACTTCCAACTTAAGCCTACCCATTGATATCCAACATAAATTATTCGATGCTATGATAGCACCAATAGCATTGTATGGAAGCGAAATGTGGTGTTTTGAAAAATATCAGTCATTAGAGCAAGTCCACCT
Organism: Chaetoderma sp. LZ-2023a; assembly: GCA_034401795.1. Classification (NCBI taxonomy): domain Eukaryota; kingdom Metazoa; phylum Mollusca; class Caudofoveata; order Chaetodermatida; family Chaetodermatidae; genus Chaetoderma; species Chaetoderma sp. LZ-2023a. The sequence goes on from CM067359.1 coordinate 170,002,059, forward strand.
AGAATTTATGAGATATGTCCTCAAAGTGAAACGTACAACACCATCTGTAATGGTCTATGTTGAACTGGGAAGGTATCCTTTACAAATAAACGTACAATGCAGAATGTTAAATTTCTGGGCAGGACTTCTAACCAGTAAACATGATAAATTATCATATCAAATATACAAATATATGCACAAACAGTACAATGAGGAGGGGGTTCAATACAAATGGGTTAAGTATGTCGAATCCATCTTAAATAACGCAGGGTACAGTTACTTGTGGACCTCACAACAAATCCTGGAAACAAGAAGTACAATACATAATATAAAGCAAACACTCATCGATCAGTTCAAACTAGGGGCGAAACATATGGTATATTTAAATCAGAAATCCGTTTAGAGCCATATTTATTAAAATTAAATGAAGCTAGTAGAAGAAACGAAACTTAGGACTGCCAATCACCGCTTACCAATTGAAACAGGCCGCTGGACAGGAATACCAAAAATCAACAGAACATGTCCATTATGCAATAATAATGATATTGGTGACGAATACCATTACCTGTTTCTATGTCAATTTTTTTAAGAATCCCGTAAATTATTCATACCTGCTTATTATTCTACACAACCAAATTACTATAAATTCGAAAAGCTATTGTCGACTCCCAACTTGACATTGCAAAGAAAACGATGCCAATTTGCTGCAAAGGTTATAGCGCACTTTGGGCAGCAATAGAATAATTGTTCTCATTTTGTATGCCGAGGTGTGCTATATAATGAGATAAGAGAGGCTAGTCGCAATAGCTATGACACTAAAATGTGTACTTATCCCTGACCTAGTACTGAACAACAGCAACAATGACGACGACAACGACGACGACTGCTACTACTACTACTACTACTACTACTACTACTACTACTACTACTACTACTACTACTACTACTACTGCACATATACATCCACCCACACCACCCACACCCACTCAATTCCTTCCCCATTATCATGCACTCGCCATCCATGTCCCGTCACTATTCCTCCCTATCTCTCACTCTCACGCACATACACGCGGAGACACGCGCACACGCACACTCCCACAGACGAGTTATTGCCTACAAAGATATTAATTAACATAGGCTAGCCTTCACCTTCACTAATTATCTACACGCACATAAGTCCAGCGAGATGTGCTTAATGTTGAAAATAATTGCTCGTGGTAGTTGCATTAGAGGACGAAAAAAATGAGACATTTTAAAGTCCAGAACTAAAATAATTCGTGTAATTCTATTGGCCAACTCTGTTTATAGAAATGGTTATCCAATGAATTAATTAGAAACCCTTTCTCAGAATTTGATCTAGTAGACTGGTCGAATGGACCACGTAAAATCAGTGATATATAACATGTTGCGCAGTTTCTTGTTAGCCCATTCATTCATCGCGCAAGTTCTCGGCGCTATACCAGAAAAGACAAAGATGTTTCGTGCACTCTTCCTAGGTAAGTATATTATTTAATTAAATTAGTAATTGACTAATTCGTTACTTAGTTGCCATTTATTATGAAATAATATTTTTTTAAATTTTGAACGAGTTTCAAATGAAAATCTAAATGTGTAGTGTGCTCTGATGAGATAGAATGCACGTGGGTGTGAGGTAAGAGTTGGATGGGATTCACCTTTCCAGAGTACCCACCCATCATATGACGTCATAATGAACTGCCCGATGTGTAAAATGACATCATAATGAATGACGTCATGAATGATGTCGATAAGTACGTCACGAACGCATATTTGAAGACGGTCTATGCGTTGTTGTACAAAGTGTTTGCTTTTACTATTTAATACATATTCTGTTGAATATTTTAAAACTAATTTGACTGGGCGCTGTTGCTGCCGTAGGCAGCAACAGCACCCAGTCAAATTAGTTACAAGATATTCAACAGCTTCCCTGTATAGTTTTCAGGAAATTGATAGCTAAGGCATTTGGCGATCGATCAATCTCAACTCGGCGAGGTGTGGGTGGAGCTTAGCTAGTGATGGGCGGGGCATAGCTAAAAATGGAAAGGTCCATTATTAAAGGCAGACGAATCTCATGTCATAATGTGTGTTATGCTGATAGACTATGGGATATAACACCATCTTGATATGGTGATAATGATGCGACTTGTTGAGAATCTGCATGTGTCATTATTTTCGATATGACTGACCATATCTTTATTCTGCGGCTGTACTAGTAGAAACACTCTGCAGCTGCAATCAGTCCTTCTTCGCATTTGAACTGTGTCTTCACCTGCGCCAATATCATTCGCTTCCTCACGCCCATTTTTATCTGAGTTTATCGATTCCTGCTGTCTTGAGGTCACCGTGCATATTTATGCAATGAAGATATTTGTTAGATTAGCATCTATCGAGTCCCTGATTCAAGATCCCATTCACGCCATATCTTTACTGGTTTATATTGCAGTCCATTATTGGTAACTTCACCAGTTTTACAATGGTACCCATTTATACTCCTGGGTGGAGAGAAGCGATGAGGAGTGAAGGAGATTGCCTATGTTTCCACCGATTACTGGTCCGTCACCCGATCGCCTGATAGTGGAGCAGGATTTGAACCCCGCCCTGCTGATTACCATTCGATGTCCTTTTATGCCGTCCTCTCCTGGCTTTATATCTGCTGGCTCACAGGAGGGCGAATTACAAGGCTCTCTGCACTGGTGCGTCTTCTGGCATCCTTATGGCCAAACATTGGACCATCTTTGCTGGACGACTTTTACAGACAGCAACGATGTATTACACATCAGCTGGTTGTCTTAATTTGCCCATAAATTGATTGCTCTGAGGTATGCAATAGAGGGATCCATGTAGCTAGATACGTAACTAATTACGCATTTTGAGTGTGACAATTCAATCTTGAAAAATGTTCATTCGCATGTTAAGAAAATACCACTTTGCAATTTTTGCAACTTGATTCACTGGCTTTCTAACTGGTACTGTCGTAAAATTTCAATATAGTTTTATCTAGGTGTGCAAATGGACATTCAGTAAGTCAATGTTTAGATTTTCTTGACCAAAGTTACCCATTGAATGGTTAAGATTGCATATGGTAAATCCTAAGATGATAGGTCAGTGTTTCATAAGGCATAGCATGACATATATAGGGCTTATATAATTTATAGGCACTATCTGTGTCCTAAAATATGTCCGCACTCCATATAGTCTGATGTACTAGATGAATCAGAACATTTTTTGTATCCCAGATTTCATCAAGTAGATAATGTGTCTAAAATATAGCAGCGGCTTACCCCCACATATGTGTCCAGGGTCGAGCTTGGTTTTCTGGGCCCCAGAATCTTTTACACAACAAAATGACATGAGAGGTGATTTCCCGGATTCTGAAGAATAAAGGAACAAGGCTAGTATACAAATGGACCTTTCCAGTTTTTGCTAAGCCCCGCCCACTTCTAGATAACCTCCACCTACACCTCGCTCGTGTTGGAATTAATCAATCCCTGAACTACCTAACTATCAATTTCCAGAAAACTATAGAGATAAGCTGTTAAAAATTTTGAAACTAATTTGGCTGGGTGCTATTGCTGGCTATGGCAGCAACAGTGCCCAGTCAAATTAGTTTCAAAATGTTCAACATAATATTTATTAAATGGTAAAACCATACAATTCGTACAACAACGCATAGTCCGTCTTCAATGGACCTTTCCATTTTTGGCAATGCCACGCCCATCTCTAGCTAAGCTCCACCCACAAGTCGCTGGTGTTGGGATCGACCGATCTCTGAATTCCCTGCCTAGCAAATTCCAGAAAGCTATTGAATATTTTGGAACTAATATTCGTTGGCGCTGTTGCTGCCTATGACAGCGACTGCATCCAGTCAAATTTGATTCAAAATATTCAACAGCATGTTTATTAAATAGTAGAGACATACAATTCGTACAACTTGCCGGATTATTAAGAGTTAAAGACTGCCGAAATATAATCATTTATGACGTAATGATTATAGTGTCATCCTACACGCGTCTTAGCTAATTATGACGTCATATGACAGATGGATTCTCTGGAAAGCTTAATTATGCGTTCGTGACGTACTTACCTACGTCATTCATGACGTCATTGATTATGATGTCATTCTACACGTCACGTATTTAATTATGACGTCTTAAGATGGATGGATAAAGTGGAATGAAGGAAATGTCAATTTCCCTTTCTCCGAGATCTAACAATACTCACCATTCTGTTACTTCTGATATACAGCTGGCCCTGCCAGCTGGCTCTAGGACTATAGACGTAGAAAGCTTTACCGACTCCTTGGAAGTGGGTACTCGGCTCCCAACTGCCGAGTACCCGTCTACCATAGAGCTCATATTGTTTGCATAGCCACCAATCAAGAGAAATCCATGGCTTGCCTCCGTGGGGCTGGGAGGCTGGGTCCGTAACAAAATGGTGAGTATTGTTAGATCTCGGAGAAAGGGAAATTGACATTTCCTTCATTCTCCTTCGATCAATACTCACCATTCTGTTACTTCTGATATACACCAGATTTGATCAGTAACCTGGTGGGAAGGGGCAAGCCATCAATGCTACTTTTGCCCCTTGGAGAAAGAGTTAGACTTAAAACTTGACTAACGGAGACCTAAAAGGACCGTCAAGTTAACGGAACCGAATCACATTCGCATCACTGCCCCCCCCCCCTTTTTTTTCTCCTAAGAAAAGGGAGAGAACTCACGAACATGTATCTCGCCTGAAACACAAATATGCCAAGAGGGTTAACTGCTCCTTGCACATCCACGTGTATTAGCCTGGGAATGAGCATGAATATATAAGATGAATGAACATGATATATAGACGTAATACAAAAAACTCTCACTATTGAATTACCTTATAATAATTGGACTTCAGACGTACCGCCTCCAACCATTCACTGGTCCGGCCATCAGTGACACAATCTGGTTGTCATCCTCTCGCTCGACCATGCCTGCTTTAGATTCTTTTCTTACCAAAGTGAAGAAAGGGTGAAGAGCAGTGTGGTCACTTAACTATCGTCTCAAAACAGCTAAAGCAAGTGGATTGGCTGAGTCTGACACATCCCTCATATAGTAATCCGTAAATGAGGACTCACAGTGCCATTGTGCAACGGCCATGATGTCCTCTAACGGAACACCACTGTAAAGGGCGGTCGATGCGGCTATTCCTCTAACATCGTGTGCCCTTGCGCCTTGCACCTGGTGCCCAGTCGCCATCTCATGAGTAGTCTGAATTCATTCGACTACCCAACGAGAGATAGTATCCATGGATGCGGCGCCATAAGGCTTCTTAGGACAGATCCACAGATGTCTATCGTTCGACGGTAACGAGTCAGTCCGTTTCCTGTACTTAGTCAAAGCACGGACCGGGCACCAGACACTGGCATCACGATCAAACCTTGTTAACTTCGGTATTATGATCGGTTTGCCGGGATATCTCAAAGATTGATTCTTTGACATAAACTCTGCTCTTGGCAGAAGATGCAGACCCTCTCCGGAGACACTAAATCGGTCCCTCTCTGCCGAAAGCACATGGATCTCACTGCGCCTTCTAGCTGAGGAAGCTGCCAATAGAAAAAACGCCTTTAGAGTCAAATGCTTTAGACTAGCCGAACGCAATGGTTCGAAAGGGTGCTTGGCCAGTACATTAAGCACTAAAGATAGACTCCAGGCTGGAATGACTACCGGTTGTCTCGGTCGGAGATTGCTCATTCCCTTCACCATCACATTTAACTGGGCCACCTCTGGACTATCCCTGTTGGCTAGACAAGGGATAACTGATGCCAAAGCTGAATTGTATCCAGCAATTGTGACGGGAGCTAGTCCTGAAAAGAACAGCTCACAGAGAAAGTCTGCTATTTGCTGAATAGTGGATTGAAAGGTATCAATACCCTTTTCTTCACACCAGTCTGCAAATTTGTTAACCTTGTTGTTATATGACTTGAAGGTTGACCTCCTTCTCGCAGCCGCGATGAAATCAGCAGCTTGTCGAGAAAAACCTTCGGACGTGGAACGTTGTTTGATAACATCCACGCAGTCAATTTGAACATTTCGGGACGCTCTAGTAGGAAGCGTCCCTTGGCCTGGGAGATTATGTTCGGAATCTCTGGCAACTGCACTGGGTTTTCCACCAGCAGATCTAGCAGATCCGTGAACCACGCCCTGCTGGGCCAATACGACGCTATTAGCAGGACCAGACACGGTTCCTCCCTGATCTTCACCAATACATTCGGCAGAAGAATGGTGGGTGGGTACGCGTAAGCGTGCATCCCTCTCCAGCTTATCGCCAGAACGTCTGTATCGACAGCATTTGGATCTGGAATCGGCGAGACATAAGTCATGATTTGGGCATTTTCCCTTGTGGCGAACAAGTCCACGTTGGGTGTGCCCCATTGCTCGAAGATCCTTCGTAGAACTGGAGGGTTGAGGGACCATTCTGTTGGCAGAATTCTCTGTCTGCGAGACAAAGCATCCGCCAGAATGTTCAGTCGTCCAGGAATGTGAGCGGCTTTCAAAACAACCGAGTAATTCCTGCACCATTGAATCAAGTGCCACACTTTAATACACAGTGTGAGTGACCTGGTCCCGCCTTGGCGATTTATGTATGATACTACCGTCGAATTGTCCGACTGTATCAATATCACCTTGCCCCTGGTCATCGAAAGAAACTCTTCCAACGCCAGTTCCACTGCCATCATTTCCAACAGATTGATATGCAGCTGGCTCTCCTGGAGAGTCCATGTGCCCGGGACCTGGTGTTCTCCCAGGCAGGCCCCCACACCTCCAGCGATGCATCCGTATACACGGACAGCTGGGGTGGGGTAGGTGCAGCGAAACCCCTACTAGGAGATTCTGACGCTTTTTCCACCATACAAGATGTGACATTACCGGCTCCAAAACTGGCACCAGTTTTGCCAGGGGTTCTGTTCTCTGTGTCCACAGAGACATCAGATACAACTGGATAGGTCTTCGCATTAGAGCAGCGTACGGGATCACCTGCTCCATGGAGACCATCATGCCCAGCATCTGAAGAAACCGCCTCGCCTGAATGTGGTTTCCCACTCGAACACTCTTGAGGATGGCTAACAGAGACACCACTCTGGGCTCTGACGGGTAAACCATGCCCTCCTCGAGATCGAATCGCATCCCCAAATAAACGAAATGTTGCGTGGGTGTCAACTCGGATTTCTCCTTGTTGACTATCCAGCCTAGATCTGAAAGTAGCTTCAGAGTCAGAGCAGTATCCACGTTCAACCTGGCTGCCGAGTCTGCTTTGATCAGCCAGTCGTCTATGTAGGTGTGTAGCGCCACGTTCTCTTTTCTGAGAAACGCTGTCACCTCAAGGACCACTCTTGTGAAAACCCATGGAGCTGTCGACAGGCCAAACGGGAGAACAATAAACTCCCATACTTGATTCTGAAACGCAAATCTCAGAAACTTGTGATAACTCCTGTTCATTGGAATGTGGAAATATGCATCTTTCAGATCGATCGACACACACCACATTCCTTTCCTCAATCCCGCCATTACCGACCTCGGCGTTTCCATCTGGAACCGAGGGGTATGGATACACCAATTTAATGGCCTGAGATTTAGTACGGGTCGCCATCTCCCTGTGCTCTTGGGGACAAGGAACATATTTGAATAGAAGCCTGGAGTGTTCTGGTTCGCTGGTTGTATTGCTCCCTTCAGAAGCAAACCCGACACTTCGTTTTTGAACGGCTTCTAACTTATCTGGTTCCCTTGGTACGGATGTCCAGACAGGTGCCAAAGACAGATTCTGTGGCAGAAGGCCCCACCACTCCGGCATGTAACCCTGGGATAACCATCCCAGGACCAGACTGTCTGACGTCACACCTCGCCAGGCCTCGACGAAACGCATGAGCCTTCCACCCACCATAGACGCCTCGACGTCCAACGGGGTTGTCCAGCTTGCGGTCCGCTCCCCCCTTTCTTAACGAGAGAGAGAGAGAGAACCATTTCGGTCTTGGCTGGGCAGGTCTAACTGGCACCGCTGTTCGTGTCGCACAGGTGCGGTCCAGGCGGATACGAAGGGAGCTCTCGTACCCTCAGGTACGATCCGCTCCCTTCTTTCCGCCCTTTGAGGACTTACCCTTACCCTTCCCCTTGCCCTTCCCGCCTCTAGGGCGATCAGGAGCAACATTGGGGAGAGTAGGGGCCTCCACAACCTTCCTGGCTTTCTTAGCCGCGGCGGCTGAGAAAAACCAGACGATGCAGAAGTCGCAGTAGGCTTGGCTTTCGCTTTGCCTTTCTGCTTCTTCTTCTTCTTTGAAGATTGAACAGCTAAAGGTTTCCCTACAGCCCCTAGTGCGTGCGCTTGCTGCACTAGCTCCAGCTGTAGGTTTACTGCCAACCGATTCCGCGCAATGCTGGCAGTAACCTCTAGGATGGCCCGCGTCTGGCCACCAAAGATGCTAGGCCCTGTCAGGGGTGTCCCAAGAAGACGCTCCCTGACTGCCATAGCCGGACGCATATGGTCAAGAACCATTTGCCACCTGGACTTTGTCACACGCGCCTGCACCCTTGCCAGCGCATCCATAGACAGCACCAAGCCGTCATTGACGCAGGAAAGCGCCACAGGTGGCACAGGGTGGCCTGCCTTGCTTCAGCCCACACCGACTGAAGAAGGCGATACGAATGGTTGACAGCACTCATAGCTGCCCTCACACCCTCATCGCATAGGGACAGGACTTCATCCTGGTGTGCCTGGGACTTGTCCACAAGTGCCGGACCGGGGCCACCCGCTCCGGCACTCTGAACACCCAGAACCCATCGGTCATCCTCGGTGACCGATGGTACCACACCATACCTGTCATATCCCCCCCCCCATGGAATACGACACCTCGCCCGCACCTCCCTAGAAGCCGCAGGGAGCTGGCCCGTGGTCATGAGCTGCTTACTATAAATAGCCTCAAGCAACTCGATGCCCCGTGGATCCAGTCCAACAGACTGGATCCGGGCTGTGGGCAAGATCCCCGTCCTAATCCCTGCAATCGACAGACGGGGCGCATCCTCTTTGGCCGTGGCCGAAACCACAGATGGGTCAACCCTGGCTAGCCAAGCCAGAGAATCCGACCAGTCTACTTCCGAGGAAGACACACCCGTGAACACATCACCTGTTGACGCGTTCATGGGCCTGCCAGCCACGGCCTCCCGGCAAGGAGGCGCAGCTGACACCCCACGCACTCCGGTACCAAACGGTTCCGCCGCCACCCCATGAAACACACCAGTCCATGGGGTAGGCCCGCACGGAAAACCGTGCGGACCCATAGCAGACGCAGAACCGTGGCCAGACAAGGGCGCCAACGCCACCCCACGTCTGACCGCCGGACCAGGCAAGATAGGTGAGTACCACGCCTGGCCCGGCACACCCGTCACCGTGTTGGCTGGCGTCAAACCAACCGTCACGGGACCGGTGCCAGGTACCAGATTGGCCTCAACCACTGGCGGAGCCGCTGCCCTGGCTTGCGCCAAGCCAGACAGACGGAGGACGGTTCCGTCCAGGACGGAATCGACCTCCATATTCTCCACCCGTGGCATCACAGGCCGCAGCAACCTCTCCTCCTCGGCCTCCTCGTCTTCAGACTACGAAGAGTCGTCACTAGACGGGGAAACCATGGAGCCGTCCTGGCGGACGGCTCCCATGCCTGACGGACCAGCCACCGCTACTGGACCACCCGGAGGTGGCCGCAGAGAGACAGAACCCGTCAGGCCAGAGCCGACGGGACTGCCAGGGGGCCATACGAGACGACTCCCTCGGTGACATGTCCAGAACCCTGTCCAAGGACAGGGTCCGTACCAAGCATAGGGAGAAGCTGCCCCCCAACCTTCGGCAGCAGGGACGACACCCGCGTGGGCAGAACGCTATGCAGAAAACCCTTCCTTGGCGGACCGAACCACGCCGGCGGTGCCATCTCCGCCACCTCCAGCTGGGAACGTGGAGCGCCTCCACCGGCCGAACCGGCCGCTCTACGATTTAACTTCGAACCGCCTGACCCCGCGTCAGACCCAGCCACATCCTTCTGGGCAAGGAACTTTAACATCATACCCGCGGACCACACTGCACACACTACACCTACTATCAAGGTTACATGGAGTACATCTAAAGTAGACATAGTCCTTAAATAGGACCCGTACGAACTTGTGGCACTCGTCACATGATGGCGGGGATGGCTTGGCCTATAAATAAGCACAAACCTACAATAAGCAAGCGGAACGAGACACGGATGGAAGGCAGACAATTAATTTTCAAACAATTTGACCATAAATTAGCTGTAACCCTCCCGCACCCCACCCCGCAACATTATAGCAAAGATCGCATTGATTATGACGACAAGAACGTTGCGGGCATAAATACACCGATAATTGATCCTCCAGGATGCATAACGGAACCAGGAATCATATCGCATAACATTCGGGGTATATTTACCAATCAATATAACTTATACTCCTAACGAAAGCCAAAACGATATGTGAAGAAACAACAAAATGTAAACACACTGCTGTAGCACACGGTAAAATCGCAGACCACACATCTAATCAAGAATTTTGAAACCACCGATCATTGCAAACAGATCGTGATAACACGCAAAACTTGAACATTCCAAAGTTTTCTGGTACCATTTTTAGTACGCAGCACCAAGAACAAGATGCGCGAATTAATGAAAAAATTTTCTTCACATACACATCCGAGCAACACTGGTGTGACGTCACCCGCTCGGATCTTACGGAGAACGACGTCGGCCGATATTCGTATTACAAATACCGTAGCAAACACCTATTTTCATATCTGCCGATCGCCTGTTGGGGTTTAAAGAAGGCGATCATCCGGCATATCTCGTTGGTAACACACGTCCCAGATTCTTTGGGGTCAGAAATTGGAACATGCCACACAACGAAATTTAGAGACCTAAGTCTTTTAACTATGGAATAATAAGGAAATATACGACCTGGTTATCCTCGGCGGTATCCATATTATCCAATTATCCTTGCAAGAGAATCACTAGCTATCACAATCACAGACAAAAAGACTTAGATTTATTCCTTAATCTCTCCACTGCGAAAAGCATGTATAGCTCTTGTTGCTATGCAAACAAGAATATGAGCTCTATGGTAGACAGGTACTTGGCAGTTGGGAGCCGAGTACACGGTTCCAAGGAGTCGGTAAAGCTTTCTAAGTCTATAGTCATAGAGTCAGCTGTCAGGGCCAGCTGTATATCAGAAGTAACAGAATGGTGAGTATTGATCGAAGGAGAAAGGTCTATTGTACAACCAAGAATTTGTGTCATATGTTAAGATTTATTTCGTTTCCTTACATCTAGGACCTTACTTTAAGCCTCTAAAAGTATACAATTCAACAAGTTTATTCTTAAGCAATTGGCTGTGAACATGCGCGTTTAAAGTTTGAATATCTTCCTTTAGCGACATGATATAAAGCTATGAACAGAAATAGAGACCAATGGACCTTTCCACTGTATTGCCTATCATATGACGTCATAATCATCAACGTGACGTAGAATGACATCACAATCAATGACGTCATTAAGACGTCATGAATGACGTAGATAAGTACGTCACGAACGCATAATTGAAGACGGACTATGCGTTGCTGTACGAATTGTATGTCTTTACTATTTAATACAAATCATGTTGAATATTTTGAAACTAATTTGACTGGGCGGTGTTGTAACAGCATCCAGTCAAATTAGTTACACAATATTCAACAACTTACCTGCATAGTTTTCAGGAAATTGATAGTTAGGGAATTCGGGCATCGATCAATCCCAACACGGCGAAGTGTGGGTGGAGCTTAGCTAGAGGTGGGCGGGTGAGGTGGGGTGGGGAGAGGTCGGATGTAGTTAAAACTGGAAATGTCTATTGCCGGATTAATTCTTCCCAGGGCTGGTAAAGGCTATTTCAGGACTGAGTAAGCTCGGATTCCATTTGCGCGGATGCGGAGGTGGACGCGGGCGCGCCAAAATCGATTTCATTAAATGTAATATGTGTGCGGACGCGGGCACGGAATGACACGCGGATGCGGAGGCGGCTGTCTTGATCGCTTAGTGTAGCGATCGGGAAACGCGCAGCTCACAGCCGCATAGGGAAATCCTGAACACGGCAATACAATTGGGGTTTCCAGTACGTACACCAGTGCCTATTCTGTAGACGCATTCAAAATGAATTATTTTGAAATAAAGTCATTTCTCGACAATGTTACATCTCGCGAATAAAAAGATACACAAATGGTGGCCAATGGTTGGCGCAGTATCAGCAAAGCTACATGGGATAGGAAGATACAGTACAGCTCATGACTATGTTAAAACTTTTTCCAAAATAAGAAGAGAAACGTGTAAGTTAATACAAGTTTGAACACGGTGTACGAAATTATGTTGAATATTTTGGACTTAATTTGAATCCTGAAACAGCAATGGCTTCCAATCAAATTAAGTCCAATATATCCAACGTTACATTTGATTGTGTTAAATTATTTCTGAGCTGTACTGTATGTTTGGCGAATAAAGTTCATGTCGTGTTGAACAACAACGTTACGTGCTTACATGTGCGTGCGTTCGTGAGTACGTGCGTGTGTCCGAATGCGAGTGGGTACGTGTGCACGCGCATGCGTGCTTCCAGATGTTGGTACACCTCAGTCCCATGCATGTGTGTGGGCGTGTCTGTCCGTCTGTTCACCATTTGTTAATTATGCGTGTGTTAAACTCGATATCTAGAAATATTTGACTGAATATTAATGGAATTTCTCGGGTTGTTTAAAAATGCAATCATTTATGAAAGCACAGATGATTGCGGCTTTAAGTGCCACCATCGACTGGCTCGAAAATCTGCGAAGCAAGTCTCTGTCACAGAGCACCTTCAGATAGTGGTTTTATTAATAATAACCTAATGTGTATGATAACAGTATTCTATGTATGACTACTGTATTCTGCGACTGTAGTAGTAGTAGTAGTAGTAGTAGTAGTAGTAGTAGTAGTAGTAGTAGTAGTAGTAGTAGTAGTAGTAGTAGTAGTAGTAGTAGTAACACCCTACAGCTGCAATCAGTCCTTCATCGCTTTTGCCCACTGTGTCTTGTCCTCAGCCAAAATGCTTAGCGTCCTCAGGTCCATTCTTGACTTGAATGTACCTAATCCTGCTTTCTTGAGGTCACCTCGTAGCACGCTTAGTAGATTTATGCAATGCCGTCCTCTCCTGGCTCTGTATTTGCTGGCTCCAAGTTGGGAGAATTCCAAGGATCTCTGTGCGGGTGTGTCTTCTGGCATCCTTAGCACATGGCCAAACATGGACCATCATCGTTGTTGGGCGACTTTTACAGACAGCGGCAGCGTATTACACATCTTGTATAGTGCACCGTTGGAAATTATGCTCTCTGGCCATCGGTGTCCACTGATGGTGAATAGGTGTTTGCGGTGGAAGGCGTCAAGTTTGTCTAGCGCTGCCTTTGGAGCTGCCCAGCTGTTACAGTTATACATCATCAAGGATACGCAGGTTGCATTGTATAAACGTAGTCTTTTTACCAAGGGCATCTTTGATCTACGAATCCATAGCTTCCAGAAGGACTGGAAAACTATGTTCCCCATGATGCAGTGTGCAGCAATGTCCGCAGTACTGCAAAGCAGTGAGCCCAGGATTGTACTTTTCCTCCATGGTTCGCCGCCACGGAGTGGATCGTCATTTTTTTTAGTTTCATGCTTTGTGGATAGGTATATGTGGGTGAACTCTGTTTTGGAATCATTCATAAAGAGATTCTCAATTTTAGTTTGCTTGCAGCTATTGGAAGAAGTTCGTCAAGGGGCTTCTTTTCCTCATCTATAAAGTCCACATCGTCGGCATATTCCATCTCTAGTGGCATGTCCAGTATTGACACCGGGGGGGGGGGGGGTTGGTGTTGTGGAGTTTTTCCCGCACGGATTTCAATGCAACAGCCAGGTAACAGGTGAAGAGCACAGGGGATAGACCATCACCATGTGGGGAGCCGATTGATGTCTCAAACTCTACAGACTTCACTGACTTGACTCGTACTCTCAGCTAGGTGTCTGCAAGCAGTAGTCTCACTAGTGGTGGCTCATCTTCATTGCAACTGGCCTGGCATAGTACATCTAGGATCTTTGAGCGTTTAATTGTGTCAAAGGCTCGTGACATGTCAATACCCATTTTGTGGAAATCCCAGTGTTTGGACATGACTACCGATACAAGCATGCATTGAGCCCATGTCTGCGCAGCTGCGTCCACATTTGAAGCAACCGTGACATGATCCGGTGAAGTCGTCGATCTTGTCTCGGATGCGGCATAGAGTAACATTGGATAGGATTTTCCATATGCTGTTAAGGAGCGCAATGGGCCGCAGATTGGCTGGGGGCCATGTGGCTGCATGGGCTTGGGTAGTGCGATAAGGATGCCTTGGCTTACAGCGTCGATGGGAAGGTGGTGCATAAAAGCTGAATTGATTATGTGCGTGATCGGTTTTGAGATAATGTCACTTGCCTATTTGAATAGTTCATTGGTCATGCCATCAGGTCCAGATGCACATCCATTTTCTCAGGGCTTTAAGTGCCTTCTCAACCTCTGCTGTATTAATTGGTGTTGGTAATGGCTCATCATCGTGGTCAGTGAACTGTTCCTTGAACCATTCTCGAATTGTCTCTGCATTGCCCTGGTCAGTGGATAAAGTGTCCTTCAGAGTTGTGTACAGTTAATGGTTGTGTGTAGTCAGCAACTCTCATGGCTCGGGCTGCCCGAAACATTTTGTGGCAGTCATCCATGGCAGTGATTTCATCTGCTAGGGCGTCTGCTTGTTGGATAGCATGATCTTTTAAGCGTTCGCAAATGTGGCGTAGAATGTTATTGCGTTCCTGGCGTAGTTTGGTGCGATCTTCACTTTGGCCACTTTGATAGATGCGCAGATGTAACGCTTTCTGTTCTGCTGACAGTTTTACTACGAGGGAGTCGTCGGTATACCTAGTTCTGTTGTTTTCTAGAACACCTATGGTGCTAGTAGCTGATGATTTCATAGATATCAGTATTTTAGTTAGGGCTTCGTTTGGATCGGAGCTGACGTCGATGTTAGCTATCTGCTGTAGCTCGCCGGGTAGTGTCGGGCCGTTTCGGTGTATCATGTCGATTCGCCACGCCGCAAGTGCACGAAGAGTGATGACGCTGGTTAGCATCTGGTCTCGGGTTGACGGACCTTGTATGAGACTGCCCTGCGGGTAACAAAAACCGGCTCCTAAGGCCGGTGGAACTCAATCATTCTGGTGGGGCCGTGCGACCATCGTCGCGAACATTAAACACAACCGTCCCATCCCAAGAATGTGTGTCACCAGTATGCCTGTCCACAGCAAGTTCGTGATCTATGGAATTACAAGATTTGATTTGGTGACCTAAACATATACGTCTATACAATGATTTTACCTACACAATTATAAATATGCTAGATAAAACTAAAATAAGAACATACGAAAATACGAGACATAGGGACAGGTAGATGAACTTTTAAACATGGGGCTCCCGAAGGTACCACACAGACTCGTAGGTCCGCAGAAGTATCTCCGCAAGGGAGGCTCCCGTACACGAGACTTAACTAATTAACTTATTATAAGTTATTTACCTCTAAGCTGAAAGGAGGAAGATTATCTCGGACGAAAATTTATGTGCCTCACGCGGGCACTACTCCTAGTGCTAGTTGGGTGAGGAGTCTTATCCATGCATGTACCGGCATTGCTGAATCCTTGCAAGAGGCAAGTGCCTCGCGCGGGCCTCCATCTCAGGAAGGTGTCGTCACTGCTTAAAGCGGGAGAAGAGTAGTAGGCAAAAATGGGCCTACTCTAATATTTCAACCAAAAATGCTTGAGAAAGAAAAGACCATACCTAGTGAGATTATTACTATAGGGATGCGTGCTGTTTTACGTGGAGATGGGACGAGCGATTCCCGATGGATTCCCTCATCTCCGTCTTATGTGATTCTTAGTATGCTGAATTAGTAGTTGCCGCTTTATTTATGCAGGCCTTCTGCTTTGCTTAATTAGCGTTTAGTTGTTTTTAAAACAAGAACTCTTTTTGGCCGCAAATGGCTGGTATCTACCTAGCTATTAGACACGGCTGTCACTGAGACCAGATGCCCTAAGACATCAATACTGAAGACAGCACTCATACATGTTACTTATAAAGATCTCCGAACTGGATAAGAATCCGGACATCCCGCTCCGTAACCACATAACACGTTACAAGACATAGGTTACTTTTCACGAAAGCGTTATTAGAGCATTGTTCTATCGTTATGGTGGGGGTGAGAGAGACGAATACCCACCATAAGTGTTCTTCCCGCAAGGGTGTGGCAGATCTAAATATCATGCCCAGACATTCTTATGGAATTCGGTGGGGATACGTATCTCGCCCGTCACTGTGTCCTATGGAACTAATCATTTAACCTGCTGATAGGTTTATATACAAGTTGCCCTGTTTTACACTGCAGTGCGGGAGGTTTGTTCAGTAATAAAAATAATAATTAATATATGTTTTCGCAGTGGTTTCCTACATTGGCTAAAGTGCTAACTACTAAGTATCCAAAGATACAAGGGGAATGTATGTGATACCACACCCTAGCTATCACCGCTCGGAAACCTCAACAGTTTCCCAGAGTCGGATCAGCCCATGGTGCGGATGGGGACATCCACACAATTAAGAAGCCACAAGGCTGAGTGGAGCATGAAGAGAGACAACAACTTGGAGTTATGAGTCTTACCGGAGTGCGGGGCTAGATTATCGCACTGCCGGAAGAGAAGAGTATATTACCGAGTTGGTAATGAAGAAGGTGTCTCTAATCATTTTGACCCTATCCTATCGAGCTGAATAGAAAAGGTTTAGTCGGTAGCATGCCGGGATAAACAGGGTTATAGCACGGATAGCGACCTCAGTGAAATTGTTGGTAGCGGGAGAAGGTGCTGCATATATACAGAGATTATAACTAGCGGTACTAAGACTGTACGGTATCTTTTAGTCATCAGGACCGTTCTTACAGATACAATATAATTAAAGAAGTACATATAGAGAAATAATTAAACTGTGAAGTATAGTTACTTGAATACTCGGTAGTCATTCTTAAGTTAGGCTACCATGTGACTGACATTGATACGTCATTCTGTGGTTGACGTGCGTTGATGCATTCTCAGGAAGCTGGAAAGTTCCCGCAGGTTGGTTCCCGCAAGCTGTTTTCCGCAAACAAGATTACCACAAGAACACTCATGGCGGGATGACATCGCTCACTCTGTAAACCTAATAGGATGTCTAACGAGCAGTCAGCAAAAGACACGATAGTACTACTGTGGTGAAGAAAGTCCCCGTACACCGATGGCATGGATGGAAGTTGTAAACAACCCGATCACAAGCGGAGGTTGTTAGAGGCAAACGAAGATACAAAACAAAGCTTCACGGTGCTGGGTACGTCAGCCAGCTCTGAAGACGCACCAGGCAGAGTGTACTTGCTGTCGTCGAAAGTTAGAAGAACCTACACGATATTAGTGTGGTGACAGTTGAAATACCACCTTTAGGCATGGCCGGCAGATCCAGCGAGCCATCCATCAAAGAACATCCTGCCTCTACATCTGTAGAATCACATATTCAGGCCGTAAAGCCTCACTGCAAATTCGTGTTCCGAAGTAGATATTGATATTCGTGAACAATAATCAGAAGGGTCCAAATTACTCCCGTAAGTAGGGTGTTACAAAATTGTTTTAGTGCGGTCGGTTGGGCAACTGCCAGCTACGGGAGAAAAACCCGACACATAGCAAAGTAATACGTGTATTGTCTGTTGCACTGATAGTAGCTGATACAGATCCAACCTGTTCGGGCCCCTGGCCGAGGATGCTTTCGATCTCTGGATCGCGTCTCCTTTTATACTCCCTGTGACGTCACAGGCGTAAGCCCCAACCAATCATCGTTTGAGCAACAGCCAATCAGCGCGTAGCTAATAATAGCGCAGTCAATTGTTCTAGAACATTCTAGAAGTTCTGCGTCCACATGGTTATGACGTCACGGCAATATTTTGAAGATAATCAAGAAGGGTTTTCCGTGGATAACTCAGCCATTTCTTAACCAATTTTGAAATGGTTTACAGATTTAAAAAGCCCGTTGAATTCTGGTCTTGAATAATGCGGGATTTAACGGGAACAGGCACTCAATAAAGATTACAGGGTACCATCTCGATACACTAAAAGCGCCATCCTATCTTGGTCGCAAACTGCGTGCTCCATCAAAAATAGCATCTAGACGTGCGCATGCGCATCATGCGTTTTAACGAACTTAGTCGTTTTCGCAACACGATCTCTCTCATAGGCCCATATACGTTTATGGATCTACCCAGGGAGGGAGGGGGGCGTGTTCAGGGAACGAATCCAGGATGGGCGGCGCGTACCCAGCTTAGCTGGTACGGCCGGTACCCAACCTGTTGATCCGAACTACACTGCTCCCCAAGGGCCTTTTTGTATGACATTTGAGTGTCAGTGTCGCTGATGAGCTTGGGTAAGTTGTAGCTGACTCTACCCTCTTGCCTGGTATGTCGTTTATACATTAGGTAGAGCTGGTTCATATTGAGGCATGAAATGACTGACTTATGGTCAGAATTGAGGTCTGTGCCTCCATAGGAACGAGCATCCCGAAGTAACGGTCTTGCTGCTGTTTTGCATAGTATGAAATCTATTTGGTTGAAAACAGCTTTTGTAGCCTTAGAACCTTTTGGGGCTTTGCGATCAGCAATGTGTCCAGTCCATGCTGTCTGGTGGTGGCATGGGTGTTTGAAAGCCATATTTGTGGCAAATAGGCCATTAGAGCTAAGAAATGCCACCAGTGCATCTCCATTGCTGTTGCGTGTGCCCTCTCATTATGATCCCATGCATGAACCAAGTCCTGAACTTTTGCTCGCAATGCCGAGTTTACCCAGTTTGGAGTTGAAATCGCCACACACGAACAGTTGCCATCTAGCTGGGATAGTAATGGCGGAGCTCAGTTCCTCATAGAATGAATCTAATATAGCTGGGTTCTCTTTGGCCCTTTCGGTAGTTGACCCATATGCATTGACTCTGCGACACTTAGTGGTGGTGCGCTTTCACGTTGGCATAGCCAGGTCGATAAATGCAACGCGATCACTGACGTATCCAAAACTAATGACATCATCCAGTACCCTTGGTCTGATTACGAAGCCTAATCCACGGTAAGTGGCCTGTTTTTGCTCCATGAGTACTAGCTTATGGCCTGTCTGAAGTTGCTGCTCTGAGTGTTTAGCTACTTTAGTCTCTTGAATGCATGTGATATCGATTTTATAGTGTTCACAATCTGCTCCTAAGGTTTGATGTTGCAGTCAGACCACGCACATTCCACGTAGCTATGGTAAGCTCCTGGGAAGATTGCGTTGTCCGAAGATGTCGAGCACAGTTTCTTGTTTGAAGAAGGGTAGACATAATTAGAGTTGCCTCTGTATTCGGATGTCATACCGCAATCCTTGAGGACTTAGTTTCCCAACAAAGTTGGTACTTACGGAGGATACAGGCGTGGAGGTGTCATCTTTCTCCAAATATTGCTGCTATTTTATTTAATATCACTAATATGTGTGTGAAATGCCTTTTAGTTACTGTTGACAACAATAAAACATATTTTATTCTATTCTATGTGTGTTACTTGAAGTGGCACAGGGACCTCGAAAATTAAGACAAAAATGCTTTGGCGTGGGGCCGTAGAGGTTACGGGGCCGTGTGTAAATGCACTTGTTGTACAGTTTTAGGTTCGGCCCTGTGTGCAACATCATCTTCTACCAGCAACAGCAGTTGATAAAACTAAGCCAATGTAAAATACTGCTGAAATCTGTTTTCATTCAGATTTATTTCTTGTAATAGCCACCGTACTGATATCTGTTTCTGTTGTGCATCAACCACCGGTGACTCAGTATTCTCTGTTTCTTTCGAATATGTTTAGTTTGTATCCTTCTTAAATAATTAGTAGCATCTCTTCGTTTTGAAGAACAGACTGACAGAGCCTGGACACCGTTGTAGGCCTGTTAACCCTTTCTGACAGAACCTGGACACCGTTGTAAGCCTGTTGACCCTTTGGTGTTGCCAGGGAAATGAACTTAAGAAATCTGCTTTGTGATGCGTATGTGGAATCACAGCACGTGATTTACAGCCCACAGAAACGCACACGCTCGCCGCCTCCACGTCCGCATCCGCGCAAATGGAATCCTAGCATAAAAACAAAAGACACTAAAGGTCATTGCAGACAACGCAAAGATGCGGACGAAAATCTTTTTTGTCGCGCGATACATGCTTGCACACCAAGCGCGGAAAGTTCTTGAAACTCAAACGTGCGTGCGTGTCAGGCCCGATCACTACTCTTCTTGGAAGCTATTCTACGATTCAAAGTTTAGACATACATTTGGATCATGGCTGAGGAACATGTCATAATGTTACCTGACATTTTTTATGAGAGTACTGATTCTGATGATTCAGAGGAGGAAGCTATATTGCTTTTGGTACTTATCGAGCGGAGAAGGAACATAAGACGCTTCTGGGTACACCCAATTTTTCAGAAACGTGATGAGTATGGCGAGTTTGCCCACCTTATTCAGGAGCTGAGACTTGACCCCGAGAGGATTCATACATACTTTCGTATGTCAAAAGAGAGGTTTGACATTCTGTTGGAGCTAGTGCGTCCGTATATTCAGAACAGACGACTCACTACAGGAAGCCAATATCTCCAGACCGGAGACTAGCTGTGCTCTTTCAGTATAGTATACAAGGGTTATTCATATTTTTCCATCTGATTAATTATAGTTGATTCGATGAATCCCATGACTGACGTTGGTGAGAACCATCAGGTGACGACTGCGCTGCATGGGAGGCTGCAAACATATCCACTATACCAACTCTGCGGCTTGGTGTAGTGGATATGTTTGCCGCCTCCCATGTAGGCGCATTCGTCAGTCGAGGGTTCGAACCACGGTCAAGCCTAAATTACTGCAATACCACGTATGCTTGAGATAACGATGAATTCCATGTAATACCTTGTTTAGTGCGTGCGCTTGTTGTCCTGTATGATACTGGTTACATTGTTATCGTTCACCTTACTCATTGTTGAACTAAATAAAGCCAAGTATTAAATTATAAAGCACTCGATACATATCCTTGTAGGCACATAAATTAGATGTTATAGTCATTCATACACATCAAAAGTAACCTTAGATGCACAATTAATTTATTCTATTTTCTTACATTCTCGGAGCACATGTAGGTTGCAGAAAACCCCACAAACGGACACACGAATGGACGTGGACAGGCAGGCGGATTGAGGGACTGACTGGCTGATGGATGGAGGGAGGGATGGACAGACATACCACATTGTCAAGCATAGAATGTATGTTCTATTCCGACAAATATTCGATTACAGTTTATATTCTTATTTGCCTTATAGGTTCCTTGCAACTGGTGACTCGTTTACAACAATAGCCTTCAGCTTCCGGATTGGCATTAGCACAGTTGGTGTTATCGTTGAGGAAACGTGTGACGCTTTGTGGGATTCATTGAAAGACAGCCACATGCCATCGCCCACAAGCAATGTGGACAACGATTTCTGAACGATTTCAGCGTATGTGGAATTTTCCTAATTGTATCGGAGCCTTGGATGGGAAACATGTTATTATTCAACCCCCTTCGAACTCTGGTTCCCTTATCTATAACTATAAGGGCACATTCAGCATCGTTCTATTGGCGCTAGTTGATGTGTACTACAAGCTTATAGCTATTGATGTGGGTAGTTATGGTTCAAGTGACGATGGCGGAATTTTTGCAAACTCACCATGGGTAAACAATTGGCAAATGGAATTCTCAATGTTCCTCCCTCTAAATCATTCGAAGGCGATTCTGACCATGGACCCCAACCTCATGTGATCGCCTGAGACGCGGCGTTTCCGTTAAAGCCCTATTTACTTCAGCCATATCCAGGTAAAACCTTCACAAACGATAAACGCATTTATAATTATCGACTGAGCCGAGCACGTCGTGTGTCTGAAAACGCTTTTGGTCTACTGGGACAACGATTCCGATTGTACAATAAAAGAATTCAGGTGAACACGGAAAAGACCGTGAAAGTAGTCAAGGCGACCTGTGTTTTACACAATTTTCTTCAAGATGTTCACGAGGACAGGCAATTTGATCCTGATGTCAATGGCATTGGCCGAGCTATAGAAGACTTTCGACGCGTTGCTGGTAAACGAGCAACAAAAGAAGCATGTAGATTTAGAGATACCTATGAAGACTACTTCTGTTCAACCCATGGAGAGGTTCCATGGCAATATACCATTGTACAGCGTGGCCATACAGATGTGTAATATAGTTACTTGTCCCGCATTCGCTGCATTTCTTTAAGATGATATGAACAGCATTTTTGACAGAGAAATTAATAGCGGGTACTCATAAACCCAATTTATTCAAACCTATTTAGATGTATTTAAATTTTAATAAAAAAAATGAAATTAAGAAATCACACAAGCTCTGTTTAAGCAGATGCAAACCAAGTGAGCCAGTCATTATAGTGATACATTTCCAATAATATCATTCTCTTTGTCTGCAAATGGACATTTTCTCAGAGAAAAACTTGAATTTTCCAGACACGATTTTGGCTTTAAAGGGATAAGATTAAGTGTTTTAGAACTTTTTTATATATTTACATTTGATTTTATACGTAGTATGATGTTTCATGTTGCGAGAATTGACTGTCATCAGATTGATATTGTGTTGGTGTATAGTTATAAGATTCTTGTAATTGTCGTGAAAATATTAATTGTAGTTGTTGTTGCTGCGGCTGCTGCTGTTGTTGCTGCTGCTGCTGCTGTTGCTGCTGCTGTTGCTGCTGCTGCTGCCGCTGCTGCTGCTTTTGTTGTAGTTGTTGTCGTTGTTGTTGGTGTTGTTGTTGTTGCTGCTGGTGTTGTTGAGAATTCTTTTGTGGTTTTTGTATATTAACTTGTGGTGGATGTTGTTGTTTACGCTGGTTTGAATCTGTTTGTGGGAAAGGGAATTCAGTGTCATGTACGAGCCTTTGAATTTTACTTTTTTGGAGCGATTTTTTTCTCTCCATTTATATTATGGAAAGAGGGTAATACACTTAGAAGTCACATGCCGTGCGTGCGTGCGTGCGTACGTGCGTGCGTGAGTGAGTGAGTGAGTGAGTGAGTGAGTGAGTGCGCGCGCGCGCGCGTGCGTGCGTGCGCACGCGCGTTTGTGCGTGTGCGTGTGTCGGATATCTCTGGAACTACTGTTCCGATGTGGTTCAAATTTTCACGCAGCAAAAGGGCTTAGGTCTCCTCGCAATATGCAGAGCTTCATCGAGATCCGATGAAAATAATAAAATCCTAAAAATTCAGGAAGGGCGGATTGCTCTTGGTGGCTCGGTAATGCCCCAGTAATCTGTGTTATTAGGGATTGACTCTGTCTAGATGAACTATAAACATATTGCGTGCATATTTACCCTCTACTTGCAGTATGTGATTGTAGAAACTGGAGCATCTTCCAATACTTCCATTTAATCTGCTGCTTAGCACCCTGGCCGCTCGTTGTCTTGTCTTCTTTTTTAGCTTTATGAATGTGTCTCGCAGATTCTTCCATTGTTTTCTCACCTCGTTAACTGTGGTAGTAATATAAAAAGTACATATAGTAGGCCTAATACGAATTTGTAAATGCTAGTAATGCTGATGGTGATAGTGATGTTTTGATAGTGACCTAGATAAAAGTAATAACAAGAGTTAAAGGTTATACATGTGCTTCAGCAGGCGACTATCCGTAACTCTTGGTATCATTACTATCAGACTACCACTGCTAAAACAACTTTAATCTGGTTAAAAAGTGAATAAAATTATGAAATAGGGAAGGGGTGGGTGGTTAGCTTAAACCAAATCCTTAAATCCTGTTCTTGATGCATCCCTGTGACACACACAAAAACACACAAACAAACACCAACACGCGCACATACACACACGCCCGCCCGTGGGCGCACGCGCACACGCACGCACGAACGCACACTACCACCAGCAGTCCTTATTCTAGCGTCACAAATCTATATGCACTTTTCTGTTGTACCTATAGTGGTTATAAATGTTATAAAGACGACATTATCTAAACCCCAAAATACAGTGTAAAGTACTGAGACACTATGCTTCCCCACTCTCTCTCTCCCCCCTACGTCCCTCACACCCCAGCTCCCACCATCCTTCCCTCCATCCCTCGTTCTCTCCCTTTCTCTCCCTCTCTCTCGCTCCCCCACCCTACCTATCTCCCTCGCACCTCCTCCTCTCTCTCTCTCTCTCTCTCTCTCTCTCTCTCTCTCTCTATGTACATTTATATATGCAATCAAATAAACTTACCATCCATATGCAGTTTGCTGGCTATCGATTTCCACGCATTCTCTTTCTCAGCAGTATCCTTATAATTATGGAGGGCCTTATTGTATAACACTTCCCTCTGCTGGACCTCGATTATTAAGGTTTCCTTGGAACAAGTGCACTTCGACATGTTTGTTTAAAACGTACGATTTCAGCGTCGAAAATGGGGAAACCTAAATGTCAGTGCATAAAATGACATGCATTAAACCCTCTATATTGTGACCACCTAGGAGAGAACAACATGTATGTGACAAGTATGTACGCCCGATGGTCCGAGGGCCACACATTTTATGAACGGTCATGTTATAATTTATAAAGAAAACGTATTAATTATGTTGGGTGACATGCATTAACAGAAATAATTGCACGATTAGCAACTTGTACTTGTATATAATGTGGCCATAATAGACAGGTTCTATTGCACAATTTATTTTACATCCGCTATCAATCGAGCGAAACGAAAAAAATAGGTTCAAAGCTATTGCGCAGCTTCGCTCGGCCGAGTAAGCGGAACTCAAAGCGGTCAGCGCGCTTGGTGTGCATGCATTGATTGGAAAAGCATGGTGCGATTTTTGCCTTCCGCTCCGCTTCAAAATTCTCACGCGAATTCGCGTTTGGTCTGCAAAGGCCTTAACGCGTGCGTCAGGCGGGAGTCAGGCGGGCGGGCGGCACGCGGCACACGGGCGTTTGGAATCGCTCGTGGAAGCGAATTTTTACGCTCGCCGCTTGCTGGCGCGAGGGGGGAATTCCCATTTCTCACATGGTCACAAAAGGATTTTCCAGAATTCGTAGAAGAATGTTCTGAAAATTACGTGATAATGGCGTGCTTTTATCCGATTTGCCGCATGCCAGACGCATTCAGTGTGTTTTAATTTTCCTCTTGACGCCCGCCTGTTGCTTGACGCCCGCGTGACGCCCGCGTCCTGTCTGTTCTGCCCTTTAGGGCCGAAACCCACCAGACGCGGCGCAGCGCGGTAGCGCGCCGCGGTGGAGTAAAAACAAATTCATGAAGGGGTTTCCACCAAACGCGGAACGACAATGCGATGAAGCGAGGCGAAGATATTGCACGAAATGCCCTCAACTCCTTCCTTTCTGTCTGTCGCTTCGCACGAGTTTACCGCCTTGACATGACATGCCGTGTCGCATATGATGTCAGTCTGCGTTTTATGTACTTTATGCACACAGAATGACATGGTTAGGTGATGAGTATTATATCATCACGTGTGAATTTGTCAACGAAAGGAACTACTCTAAAAATTGTTTTATACCCGGGCAAACTAAGACACAATTTCAACACTTTTCACATCGAAAAAACACAAACTATTAAACACACTCTTAGCTTACAACAGTTTCCAAGACAACAACGACGACGACGACGACGGCGACGGCAATGGCAATAGTGAGACTAACAAGGATGCATATACAGAATATACAGAACCAATAGATGTGGAGCGGCGGCTGTAAACCGTCTGATGATGATGATGATGATGATGATGATGATGATTACTTAATAATAATAATAATAATAATAATAATAATAATAATAATAATGACGATAGTTTAATTACTTATAACCTGTGACTATAGTGTAAACTAATTATTTTATATTCATCCCTCGTGTATCAATGTAAATGGGATTCGAGTTTAATAAAGTTCTATTATATATATATATATTAAAGTAACATGCCTATTGATGATACCTCCAGATATGAAGGACTCACACCCCGATGGCATCTATGTTTCCGAAGTCTTCCAGGGACCAATACGGCCTGTATTGGCCAGGTATTGGCCTAGTACGGCCAAGTAACCTGCGTTATCAGAGTAGGATATAATGGCATAGGTAGCCGTAGCTGGAATTTCGCTCTAACTTTTCAAACGCAACTTCATTATCTTAAACACACGTGTGTTCTTCTTGCACAGCACTCGACAGCAGTTAACTGAGTGCGTCGGAAACGTAATTCACCGTCACGGGGACGTGCTCAGGAGCTTGTTTCGGAATCGCGTTGGATTCGACATGCCTGAGTGGAACCTTCGGGCAGCTGTAGGCGCATTTGCCTATCTGTGTGAAAACAAACAGCGTGAGTATCTATGGCCAATATGGCCCATTCACACTAAATTTTATGCATGTGATAGGGAAAGCGTAATACCTGTATTTGCCCAATGCATTACACATACAGGTAACAGCGAGTTGTAGTATTTTGGAAACTGTGGCGGTAATGGGTAGATCCAATCCAGTCACTCTTATCAAAATTCAACATAGCATTATAGCAGATACGGGTTTTACAAGGGACTAGCCAATAGATTAGTCATATACTATTTTTGTTAGCCAAATAGCAAATATTTTAGACACATCTTTATTTCAATGTCACTTATGAACATGTTTTCAGTTGGCCATCTTCAGTTAATACTATCAATTACAGAGACAATTGCGTCTAACTGTATACGAGCGGTGTTGGATATTTCGAAACTAATTTGACTGGAAGCTATTGCTGCAATAGGCAGCAACAGCTTTCAGCTATATTAGTTTCAAAATATTCAGCAACTTAAACATGGCTTCTTGTTTTGCCATTGAAATGCTGGAATTAGTCCGGATATCTGCCAATCAAGAAACTTAAATCAATTTTAATCATTAGCCAATGATTTGGCCAATTCTGCTTTTCAGCCAAATTTAAGTTTTACTAACATTTGGCTAGTTGGCTAATGGGTAGATCAGTCCGTTCTAACATACTGTACACTCAATTTTCCATCGTACTCCGGGAGCTGGCTCACATCACGTATGCACTTTTATGTACCCTTACTTTGACTTTGGATATTGGTTAGTAATGGTCTAAAGAGAAAATGGTTTGGTCACATGATATGGGATACGCGGGCAATCCGCCCATTTGAATTAAGAATGACGCCCATTTCCCACGAAAATGCCGTTATAATGTATATAATAGATTACAATTCGTTGCGTAACTTGCTATATTCGGATTTTAATGATATGTTATACTACATATGCCAACATATACATACTATGTATGCCACTATGATAAAAAACATTTTAGAATGATAAAAAGTCAAACTGAATGAAAATACGTCATCCTGCTTGGCCAAGAATGAGTTATTCAAAGAGATTTTCGCACCCTTCATCAGCACATCACTAGCATAATTCACATCACATAATGTTTTTGACTCTGCATTGACAGATGTTTGCCTTACCACATTTGATGTAATTGTAAGTTATAGAAAAGTCTTCAGGCATTATATCATTGGCTAGAATCTCGCGTGCCAGGTATCTATCTCCGTCTACACTGTACTCATATTAGCTTGTGTCTAGCAAGATACAGTTGAACAATGGGACATGCACCAAACGGTGACATTCGCAATATGCATGTTTTATGTGGGGATTACTATTACTTGATGCGCATCTGTAATTGGAGATTTGGCAAATGTAAGAGGCTGCTTACATCCATATTCTTTCATAACTTTCAGTGCTGGCTTGCTTGTTCATACCTTGTTTGTTGTATCACAGACGCTCAATGGGTGCACAGCTGGTAAGACATTATGTGCAATTGAATCCATTACACCATGGTTTTGATTGCCCTTGTAGAGTTTCTCTGGCCACACACACACACAATGTTTATTCATTTCGAATTAAGTCCAGCAATTGAAGTGGTTCATGTAAAGACAAACATGCCAGTATCTGCTGATGCAACACGGATTCTTCGAAACTTAACAACAGTGACAGCATGACGGATATGGTACATATTACGGTCATCAGCTTATTCCTGATCACATTCCAGTAGATTGACATTTTCCTCATCTTCCAGACAAATTCCCACTCAGGCTGTCAGATCCTCCAGATGAGATCCTCGAGATAAAAAAGTTGGCCATCTTTGTATGTCTCAATCATCCATTTGCTAAAGAATTGTTGCTGTTTTACTTTGTTTTCGATTGCGAACATATTCTATTCATGTCAATTGGCAATGGTCGATCTGTTCAGCTGATTGTAGAGTTTATTGCATCATGTTTACGTCGACGCTCACGCTGATATTACTTAATATTCTATGAAGGAGACAAGTCAAATATTATTTCGATCCGGTGCAATCACGTAACTAGTAGCTGAATATATTCCATAATTGCTGTACGAAGTCAACGTAAGTGTTCACCTGTAATCGCTTCACTGTCATCATCTGTGCAGATACCATGACATTGGATAGCTATCATACTGTGCTCGTGAATCAGCGGAACATCACGAGGATGGGCTGCCGTACACGTGATGCGATAAATTATTATTATTATTATTATTATTATTATTATTATTATTATTCATGCAGTGCTACTTAGCAATCTAGAGTGCATCCATCAACGCGTTACTGGTTGTACCATGGACGTCTCAAGTTTGCAGAATGAAAGCACCACAGAGCAGTTTTTGAGCCGTGTTTGTAGGTAAGATCTCTGTTTCTTAACCAATGGACACAGTTAGTGCTATGTTAATTTAACCATTCAACACTCATATCAGCCAAAAGAACAGCTTCTGCATTGGTCTTGCGAAATGAAATAGAAGACTATTTGTGAAAATTTGCCACTGGAATAACTTGCTCAATAACCGAGCCAGTCATTCCAGTGGTAAATCAAAAAATATAATCTTCTCATGGTTTGCAAATGAACATTTTCTACGAGACGATTACAATTTTCTAGCACATTCGCAACATAATTCTTGAAAATAAATTTTTTTTAAATTATATGCTTTTAGAGATTTATATTTGTGTGGCTAGATGTAATGAAACGAAATAAATCTTTACGTAGGATAATTTGCTAATGCATACATTAATATAACCTTTCTTAACACAATTAAAAAATTATAATAATTTATTCAGAATGAAAGCACCATCTGTTAAGATTCATTTCGTTTCACTACATTAAGTTATAAAATGTAAGCTTCTAAATATATACAATTTACATAATTTTATTTTTTAGCATTCTGATGTGAATGTGCATCTTTAATTGACTTTTGCCTATTCATATGCCATGTATATAATATATGTAGGCCTATTTATTTTGATTCCAGTTGCTGTCTAGTGTATATTGTGTTTTAAATATGTTTACAGTTTTTGCACGTATAACACTTTCGTGTAGGCAGCTGGCTATTTCACGTGTTTTCTACCATAGAGCTGATAGAGTTAAACCCCACCCACACCTCGCTCGTATCTGGATCGATCGATCTCTGAACACCCTGACTATCAATTTCCAGAAAACTACACAAGTAACCTGTTAATATTTTGAAACTAATTTGACTGGGTACTGTTGCTCTCTAAGGCAGGAACAGCGCAAAGTCAAATTAGTTTCAAACTATTCAACAGCATGTTTATTAAATAGTAAAGAATTATAAAGACATACAATTCATACAACGTGTCGGACTATTTGAGATTTGATGACGGTCTATATGGAACCCTTTGTGACGTACTGATTGTGACGTCATCAAACACGATCTGAGCTGATAATGTCGTCATACGAGGTCAGATGATGGATGGCTACTCAGGACTGTTGAATTGTCTCGAACAGGTTTGTTAAGCCCCTTCTTTCGTGGAAAAAGTCAACTTGGTGTACAATCCCAAGGTTATTAGCTTCAATATGTTCAACGGGTCTACTTTTAGAATTAACTGGATTGATCGATAGTTTTTCGCTTGTTTGTTATTGCCATTTTGAAATATTGGTTACTATTGATTATTTCCATATGTTTTGGTGTGGGCCGATTGCTCGAGAAAGTTTGAACAATTTGCTGAGGTGTGTTGCTAGTCTTTCGTGGATATGGTCTGAGCCTCGTGAACAGACAGACATTCGGTTCTATGGTAGTAACAGTGCTCAGTCAAGTTAGTTTCAAAATATTCAACAAAATGTTGATTAAATAGTACATTCATCAAGTAATGCATTTCGTACACTTGACGGCCTTTTAAATGATCACAGCTGAGCTAGATATGCCATTCATTACGCATTTTGATTGTGACGTCATCCTACGTGTGATGTATTGTGGTTATCACATCATATGCTTGAATGACAAACCGGATCCAGTTCACTTCTTATTCAATTAGTTCATAGTAACACCAGTTCAAAACACTACGTTCACAATCGAAGTATCCATGGAACATGAAGAACAGGTTCAAGGGTTCCAAGGGAGACAGATCCAGTCTATACGGAAAAAGAAAGGTTGTTAGTTGGGCATTAAGATGTGTGCCTGCCATGCCATGTTTGATATGATGCATACCACATATGTGCTGTCTTGACACTCCTGAAGTCACATATAGGGTTGGAGTGAGGTAAAATCCGACACCAATGGACAGGCGGCTTCAGTCAGACTGCCTCGACCGTGTCCTTGACTTGTTGCGAACACTAGAATTCCTCACGATATTACCATCGAGTCTTCATTGTGAAACGTAAATGACCCCAAGCGTCACTCGTTGACCAAAGCCTAACCTCGCAAATGAATGGTGGGCTCCGCTTTGGCTGACCAAATAGATTTCTAGAAGATGGTAAATTAGCGATTCTAGATCCAAAGAAAGAAACTACTAAAAACCTCTTTTAAACATCAAAACTAATTACGATATATAATTTATAATGTAATAAATTGTATGCTGAATAGATTTAAACTAATTTGACTGAAAATTAGTGCTGCCTATAGGTTCCTGTCGAATCTATGTAGAAGATTACCTGTTTTCTCCCCTTGAAATAGAGGAATCCAATCTCTCAGTCAATCATTTGACTTCACACTCAACTACATCACATCATAATCAATTACGTCACGTGATTATTTCCATCATAAACACGCAATAGTCCATCAAGTTATGGGAATTGCATATATTTACGATTTAACAAACAATAAATGGTTTTTGCCATAGGCAGCAAACTCATCCAGTCAAATTCGTTTCAGAATATTCAACAGCGTACCTGCATATTTTTCTGGAAATTGAGATTCAAGGAGTGCAGGGATCTATCGATTCCAGCACGGGCAAAGCGTGGGTTGAGCTTAGCTAAAGATAGGCGGGGCATAGCAAAGCGGGATTTCCCATGTGAGATACTGGGCCTCCAGGCTTCAAAGGTACTGGGACTCTAGGGTTTTAAGGTTTATGATGCGTATTCCAGATATATAGCACCTGTTTCCGGTTTACCAGAGCCAAGCTGACATGCAGACGCACAGTAAGCTACGTCTATCTAATACAGTTATAGGAAATTTGATATATACATTAGGAAACGTGTCGCAACCTAGATCATTTCTAAGCTCAAGGAAACAAAAGACACCGGAGCACCAAGAAAGAATCCTAGAACAGCAATGGCCCTTCCCAGCTTTAGCTATACCACACCCATCTCTATCTAAGCTCTACCCATACCAGGTTCGTGTTGGGATCGATCGATCTCTGACGTAATTTATGGCGTAATTATTATGACGTCATCCTGCACGCCACTTAACTGATTATGACGCATATGACGTCCAATTGATAGTTGAATACTCTGGAAAGGTGAATTCAGAATACGGAAGAACATGAAGCCGGAAGTGAAGGTCGTGTAAGAAAACCTAGTCTTCACGGAAATGAGGCGGTAGACCTCGTACAGTGCGTGCATTTGAAAGTTCACCCCCTGCTCCTGCAGTTCATTGTGATCGTCTTGCGGGAGTCTCTGTGGTAACACAATGGAGCATACGTGTGCATGGCTTAGGCTACTGGACCGGTACTGGGCTAATAGCAGCTCAAATTGGCCCGATATTGACTCAGTACCAGACCAATAAATTGTGATATCAAGGGTCAATGAGAAGAACGAATCTCTAAGCACAGTGACAAGCACTGTACCACTGAAGGTATTAAAGTTTTCAGTCCAGCGCACTCTCATTACCAGTCCACGACCGATATGACGTCATCACGAAAATAAGAATTATTCAGTATTCATAATGAATTCGACGAATAACTCCATAAAACATATTAACCAACATACCTTTGCCTTTTCTGTTTGCAGTATGTTTCGATCAGGTGCTGCATGTGCGGCAGCCGCAGCCAGACAATGTGATCCAGCACTGGAAACATTCTATGAAGATATCGGAGAGATTTTGACGGATGGCTGCTAAATACTTATCTAATCTTCAACACATTGAATCTAGATTGGCATTGTAAAATATTGAAGATTACTTGGAAATAGTGAACCTATGCACAACTAATGATACTATGCACCAAACAAATCTATGTTAAACCATCTCATATAAACAAGCTTTTGTACTATTACATAATCATCATTAAGCCATTACCTATCTTACACTCTTCAACTATTTTAGAATCACATAGTGGTTCCACAGGCTAGTTATACGCCACAGACACAAAGATGATACCCTTGGCTCAAGACCACCAATGCCCATAAGTTGAAGAGTATTACTGATCGTGTACCACACACATAGGTGGCAAGTTAATTGATGGAATTTGTAACTTTGATAGACTCGTTTTCATTTCTAATACGAAATTTTGATCATTAACCACCGCTAGGCAATAGCGTGTACGACTCACAGATTGGTTCAGTTGTCATCAGATAGTGCCGAGCGACACATATGTTTTGTGTAACTGGTGCTTAAACATACTACACAATGTATGCTTACTAATGTTTATGAAACAAATGTACACAATAACCGTTTGACGTTGACTTCTTTAAAACATTTATAAAAATTACTTTATTGCTTTTAGTGTGTTGTCGTTTATTGTGTTTAAATGATTTAATGACGTCATTGCTTTTAGTGTGTTGTCCTTTATTGTGTTAAATTCATGAATCCAAGTTCTCACTGAATCAGATGCCGTCACAATCAACTACGCGACGGGTATGATGACGTCATAATCA
Organism: Chaetoderma sp. LZ-2023a; assembly: GCA_034401795.1. Lineage (NCBI taxonomy): Eukaryota > Metazoa > Mollusca > Caudofoveata > Chaetodermatida > Chaetodermatidae > Chaetoderma > Chaetoderma sp. LZ-2023a. The sequence continues at coordinate 170,035,368 of CM067359.1, forward strand.
TGACGTCATAAATGATTCGACCAAGGCTGGCTTAATCGTCCGACACGTTGTACGAATTGTATGTGTTTGCTATTTAAGATACAACACCCAGTAAAATTAGATTTAAACTATTCAACAGCTTACCTGTATAGTTATCTGGAAATTGATAGTCAGTGAGATCAGAGATGGATCGATCCCAATGCGAGCGAAGTGTGGGTGGAACCTAGCTAGAGATGGCCGGGGCATAACTAAAACTGGAAAGGTCCATTGACTTAATGGTCAACATAACATGTCATAGCGACCGACTTTACTTATGCCCCGCCCATTTCTATCTAAGCTCCGCTCGCTTATTAAGGTATTGGCATCTGTTTGAAACGTTGACATCTGAATTCCCCGTATCTAAGTGTCAAGGTAACTATGCAGGTAAGCTATTGAATATTACGAAACTAATTTGGCAGGGTGCTACTGCTGCCTATGGCACCCACAGCACTTACTGCAATTAGTTTCGAAATATCTAACACAAGAGACCCAAGGGGTCTGTATCACTCACCTTGATCATAGGCATTTTAACTAGAAAGGTAATCGGCTATAGGTAGAACCCTAATGTTTTGGCCAGCAATGCAACAAGGACGCATCCTACCAGACATTTTAAATTTCCAATAGCTTTTTGGCTAGAAAATAATGCAAGACTGCCAACCAGCCGTTTATCCAACAAATTCCTTAGTGCAAAATTTGAAATCATACCACAAAAAATAAAGAAAACTAAGTTCGACTTGAAAAGCCATCAAATATACAAATTTCAATCTCCCAGCCAAAACGGCAGAAATCTGATTGCTCGATGCCGGTCACGCATTTTAACGCAATAACGTCCCTTGAACCAACTAGAATGATCCGTACTCCATAGACATACATCCCAAATTTCGTCCCTATTCCTTCAGTGGTTCGAAAGGAGAAATTAGTTCATTCAAGATGGCCGTTGATGCAGTTTCCCATTCAAGTTTCCACGAACAAAGTTGCTCCGCCGTTGTTCTAGATGATGATTGATGAATTTCAAATCAATTCCCAAGCAGTTTTGGAGAAAAAACATTTCTGAAAACGGGCCAAAACACAAGATGGGCACCTGCCAAACTGGCCAATCAGCCAAAGGGATGATTCTTGAGCCTCTAGAACAAGTCATTTCACATTTCCTATTGCTTTAGTATGGGAGTTCTTGGCGGAACCTGATCTAAGATGGCCGCCAATCCATTTTTCCGAAAGTAGACATTTGAAGTCAGCATACCGAAACACGCATATAAAACCAATCTCGGCTTCAAAATCCATCAAATATCAAGATCGAATATGGCCGCCAAGCACGGTACATTTTGATTGACCAACGGCGGTCACCTATTAACTTCTCTTGGATAAAGTTCAATGCCCTTAGTCCCTAATCATATCTCCCAAATTCTGGCCTGATCCGTTCAATATTTCTGGAGAAGTCATTTTTGCGAAAACTAATTCATCCAAGATGGCCGCCAAACCATTTTGGCCTATCCGCTGCGTTTGCCACCATCGAACATAGTGTGCTGCTGACACGATTCGAACAGTGTTTCAAAATAGGTGAAAATGCGCTAGCGTGGATAAAATCTTATCTGAGCAACCGGTACCAATCTGTTATAATAAATGACGCCTCATCAGAAGCAGTACTGCTGCAATATGGCGTTCCTTAAGGCTCAGTACTAGGTCCTAAAAAGTATGCAATGTATACCAAACCACTTGGTGACATTGTACGGCACCATAACCTAGGCCACCAATTCTATGCCGACGACACCCAACTCTATCTTGCTGTCAAAGCTAACGACAGTATGGACCAACAAGCGACCGTTAGCGCGATAGAACTATGTGTTGCTGATATTCGTAAATGGATGAGAGAGAATATGCTCAAACTCAATGGCGATAAGACCGAGGTCATTGTTTTTAAATCTAATTATATGCCTCAAACTGTTGACAATGTTTTCATCGCCGTGGACAATGCTAACATCAAACCAGCCACAACTGTTCGAAACATAGGTGTCATATTTGAATGTAAGATGTCAATGGAACAGCATGTAAGTTCCATCTGTAGATCTGCATATGCACACCTACGTAGCATTGGTAAAATTAGAAGTTGTCTCACGGTTGATGCAGCAAACACATTAGTTAATAGTTTAGTAACCTCACGATAAGACTACTGCAATTTCCTACTGTACGGTCTGCCAAAATCTCTGATTAACAAACTCCAACATGTGCAAAACAGAGCAGCTCGCATCATCACACGCACCCCTCCGTACGACCATATCACACCAATATTAAAAAACCTGCACTGGCTTCCAATTGAAAGTCGTGTGAAGTTCAAATTGTTGACGCAAGCGTGCAAGACAATCCACGGCCAGTCACAACGTATATCAGCGACATAGTGCCTAACTATAAGCCGAACAGGAGCCTTAGATATGCGCAGTCAATGACTCTAATTGTACCAGGCTCTAGAACTATAACATATGGTGACAGACGGTTCGCAAGAGCAGCACCTGTCTTGTGGAACACACTGCCAGCTAACATACGGCACATAAACAAGCTTGCTGGTTTTAAGAAAGCTCTTAAAACCCATCTTTTTATCGAACACTATGCACCTATATAAATTTTACAGCCGTCTATTAGGTGTTAGCATCTGTTGCAATCCACATCTAATTTTTAATAATTCTAATTATGGTTTTCTATTTTATGAAATATGATGCCAGTTTCTATTTTAACCTAAGTAGTTAATCATTGTACAGCGTTTTTAACCATCTTTTTGGAAAGGAACGCTATATAAATATGGTAAAATAATAATAATAATATCTGGTTCTCCTGAACAAACCTCGTTCAGATCATACCCTATATAACATGTCAGGAGTTTTGAATCAATCTCCCAAGTTGTTTCGGAGAAGACTAATTTTAAAGACGCTTCTAAAAATCGACAAAAATCCAAGATGACTACCGAATAAATAGGCTGATCGGCTTCTTTTGTACAAACTCTGATCATATAGGGGCTAAGGCTGCTTTTAATTTCCTATTAGTTTATTATGGGAGATTTTGACGGAAAATGATCCAAGATGGACACCAAAACTTTTTATCTGACGGTTTCTAAAGTGGAAGTCTGTACTCAGCATACCAAAAACCTTTATAAAATGTTCTAAAGATCGGCCAAAATACAAGATGGCCACGGGCTAACTTGGCCGATGGCTTCCTTTAAACAACCTCGGATCTGTATGCCCTAAGGATGCTTCCGGCCAAGTATAATTGGAGTTGGCCCAGGTTCTCGAGAAGAAGATATTTTTATTTTCGTATAGCTATGGGAAATTTTTGCGGGGAAAGGATGCCAAGTAGCGATTTCCACCATGGCCGTCACAAGTAATGAATGTTCAATATTTACGTTATTCCTTGACCCAAGATGGATAATAAGGTGTCCAAATATAAGTTTTTCTGCGATGGGGAAATCAATAAAATCATATAAAATAATCTCAGATGAAAATCCCAAACAGCAGGTGATGATTGTGGCCAAGTTCCAAAGATGGCCGCCATTATTTACTAAAATTCCATGCCTTACAGCAAACAATGTAGTCCTATGCTGTAAAAATGATGTATAGCAAACTAAATTGTTCATATATATGTATGTATGGATGGGTGTTGGTCGTAACGGTCACCACAGATGTAATGTGATCCACACATACCACGAAAATTTACATTACTGATACTAATTGATCTAGTTACCTTGAAATTGAGATTCTGCAAATTCATGTTTCAAAGTGTTATAGGTGCCTATTCACAGTCGAATGCTTGAAGAGTTCATTGTTAAAAATGTATACTTCTAGAAGTTTTTGATTAGATGTACTGAAACAAAATTAATCTTAGCACCTAGTGATTTCATTCCATATAAATAAATATAATCTTTTATATTGTGAAATTGAATTAGAGATATGAGTCCTTATTTCAAATTCAAAACTAAAATACGAAATTTATTTATACAGAATGAAAGCATCATATGCTAAGATTTAATTCGCTCCGTTACACAATTTAAGCTGCTAAAAGTATACAATTTGTTTTCAAGCATTTTGGTGTGATGTGCAGCTTTAAGTGTAAATCGGTTCTTTCCCGTGGTTTACACTTTTTTAAACCTTCACATATGCAAAGATATTTGATGTAACTACGATGGGAAATGCTGCAAAAAATTGTTGTCATAGCTGATGTTGAAATTGCTTGCTGATAGCTCGCTAGGACGCAAAACGCCTTCAGATAAAATATGTTATGACGTCTGGAAAAGAAACCTTTGACATTCGCTTGCTGATTTATTATAGCGATTTTCCCATAAAGCGAAATTACGTACATCAATCTGGCAGATCATAACATTATATAAGGCGCCCAGATATCGTATTTTGCCAATTTGATGCCATGATTTATTGTATTAACTCTTTGAAAACTAAAATACTAGACTCTCAATTTCTAGGTGACTATACAGGTAATCCGCTGGGTATTTTAAAAACTAATTTGACAGGGACCTGTTGCTGTCATAGGCAGCAACAGCTCCCAGCAAAATTAGCTTTAATATGTTCGACATAATATTTCTGGTATTGCAAATGATTTTTGGTATTGGACGTTGCGGGTTCAAAGGGCTAACTTAATAAACTGTTTCTCAAGGGGCACTGCCGGCAGCGTGTAGCCGTCATTTTGTTATGAATCCGGGATAATGATGGCTGTAGGTCATCGTCGACAGAATGTTTTTACTGGAGCCCTGCGCACACTCTTTAAACGGATTATATTCAGCACAAATGTCAAACGTTTTTGTATTATTCGGCTTACGTACATATTCACTGTATGTATGCTGTATCTATAGTGGAGCAGATAAGTGAAACAATCTTTCAAGCAACAAAAGTGGCCTAAATTCACATCTGAGAGGTCTATTTTAAAAAAGCCCTTTAGCCACGTACAAATTTCAAAATGGCCGCCATTATTAAAGATGGCCGCCATTTGCGGAATTGTTATTACTATGTGTATTACAGAATGTGATACAACGGAGCAATTTGAATGATGTTGGTATCAAATTATATGTTTTTGAATCTGCAGCATCGAAATTCAAACGTATCAACCATCTCGGATACCTTTTTAGCTGCAGGCAGTAGCTCAAGAACCCGTCATGCCCCTTAATTAGTCAGTTAGTTCGTCAAAAGAGTATTCCGGGGACTACTTTCTCTATTTGTGAACAGATTCAAACAGAATTTGGCCAATATGTTTCATTAGACCATATCTAAGCGGAGGAATACAAATTTATCTGATTTCTCAGGGGGTGGGGGAGTTATGGCCATTTGAAGGTGCATAGAATATGAGAGCCAATGGGCCAAGATAATACTTTGGTAGCACATCTTGTCGGAGCTACTGACCGTTAGCTTGGTAGGTGGACACCTCTGGATATAAGCTAACACCCATATCAGTACTATGTCAGCTTGACCTAATTTGGGAAAATATAGGCCAAAGTTCAATGTTCCTGTTGAACCCCATAACACATTATTGGGCAATGGTTTTGCGGATATAGTAATCAAACCTTTTATATGGATGCATTGTAGTTTTAATGTGAGTCACATAACAAAGTAGGTCAGCGTGACCTACTTGTTCCATGAGCATCATGGACCCACAGCTACCGAGATTGGTCGAGCTTTTTCTTTTATTTCCAGCCGATTTTTGCTAACATCTCACACGGAATACACAGTATTACAATACAAATGCCAATTTTCAACAAATGTTGTATTTGCCTATTAAGGTAATTATGAAAGCATATCTTCATCATTGTCTTTGCACTCTGTATTTTGCACTTTATCACTTATATTTATAAGTGTTGATGTTAACCCATCTAATCTAATTCTCATATATGCAGCTGCACTGTGCTGTGCAATTGGGTCCAAATCGATAGCATTGTCAACTTCCATGACATTCTGTCTTGCAGTCTCACTTTGACATCTGTTGACAACTCTGCGTACTTGATGGGAGTGCAGGCCGTCCAGAATGCAACATGCCACCTTGTTGTGCCAATCCACGGTCAGCAGTCTTTTGGACTTATGACTGGCATATTGTTGAGTGATTCCATTTGCAGCCTTTGCGTACTGAAGAATAGCTTCTAGAGTTGGAGGAGTGGCTTCAAACGGTCTCGCCTTTCGGGCAAACATATCGAGACTTGTGTCATCAATACCCGCATATGTACTAGGCCTGTTATACATAATGATTAGAACCTTCTCGAGGATCTTCATATTGTTCTCTTCCACCATTGGCAGGTACTGACTGAGTTTGAGAGAGACATTAGATACTGCGGCACATACTTCCCAGGTTTGCCATCTAGACATTTTACCTTTCCCCCGAAAGGCGGACACAACATCACAGTCAGTGAAGACATGGAAGAAGAGAATTCCTCTGGTATTCTCTGGACAACGTGAGAGATTGTGATCATGTACCTTAATCCATCTAAGTTTCCGCCCTTGACAAAAAGCAATCCACAGCCTCTGCAAACCAAGCTCATGTAGTGATGGCAAAACACTGACTGTTATTTCTAGAACATCAGCGTCACTGGCTTTGCTAATTAGAACTTTGCTGCCCCCTGATGTTGCATGTCTTGCATGCACGAAGATCCGTGTGCCTACTTTTTCATGGCTACAGGCCACCTATTCTCTCAAGGACATCGCTTGGTTACAGATTGCATCTTCCTGTTTGGTGTGGATATCTCGGCAATTTTGTCATCTAGAAGGTTGACGAGCTCAGTTTTGCTGTCATTGTCTCTTAAGAAGCTCCTCTAATTTGGGGGAATTTTGCCTCTGTCTATCACTCTGCGCCTGACTCCCTGCCCTCGTTCTGATCTTGTTTCAACCTCAGATTCAATGGCAGGTAGGCATAGACCACAATGTCTGTTCTTTTGTACCCTTAAGAGTATGCTTGTATTTGGGATTTGTCCAGCACTCCTTTTTTTATTCAAAAATCTTTGAGGTTCGTGGTGGCAGAGTGTTCACCAAACCCGTGCCACCAGCACCCGGTTGGATGTCTGGCATTTTGACATGAGACTTCTGGGGGGTATGAAACTTTCCACTGCCGCTTAGTGCACCAGAAGTGACTGTTCTCATGCGAAAACGCTCCTCTAGGTCAAACTCTCTGATTTGACATGAGATGAAAAGCTTGGGGGAGACGCTGCAATCTTCATTCAGTACTTTTTGTTTCACCAGGAGTGGGTTCTTGGCGAAAGAAGTCCATCTTCTTCTTGATTGACTCGTGGAACGCACTTTCCCTTTCCATGTCTAAGCCCTTCGTGAATTCATGGAAACGAGTTCTGGACCTCTCCTAGTGTGTGTCAATATTTGCAGCAGCAATGTGGTGGGCAATGCCCTTTGTGTCCAGTGTAAGCAGGTCTGCAGTCTCTCCCTGAAAGAGATCGCCCATGTCTTTAATCACATTATATACCATGTCTAAATTCTCAAATGTTGTTGAGCGTGTTCACTCTGCTCATGGTGTTTGCAACGTTCGGTTCCATCGTTGGGGTCTGATGCTGCCTCGTACTGGGCAGCCGGCGAGTGACTTCATGGACAGACACCATCTATCTTCCTAGCGATGATGGGTCTTCAGTCACACCGACTGCATCTTCATCATCCTTAACAATGCCAATAGCTTGCTAATGGCTTGATCAATGATCATTGCTGGGAATGCCCGGTTAGAATTGAGCACAACGCATTTTCCACTCTGAAATACAAGTGTCAGCCACGGGTGTTTCTTAGCATGGGTCACAATGTCTCTGAAATGAATGGAAGGCCACCGTGCAATAGTTAATGATGTTGTTGGCAAAGACGAAAGGTATTATCTCAGCCAGCACTTGCCAGAATAGGGTGAACTTGGCTTCCCTGAATACCCGGATCAGTGAGAGGATCATCAGTTCCATTGACAGCACCGATTCAAGAATTGAAACTGTGGGATTTGCAGTTTGCGTTTCTCATACCAATCTGCTAACCTCCGTGCAATCAGCACGATATGTTCGTTGTCTTCAATAGAATGTAAAGACGACTTACGGCAATTTGATGTATTTGACGTGTTCTGGTGACACTTAAAGTGGAAACACAAGAAATTATTCTGCAGTTGCAGAACAGGCTATTTCTGCCTCAACGAGAACTCCTGTCCATTCGTTGTCCTGCAGTAGTGTTCCAACATACCTCAGTGCGGTCTTCTCAATGCGCGGCCTTCCAAACATGTTAACAAACTTGCCTTCAGAACAGCATTCTGGCCAGTGCCACTGAATCTGCCTCGCTAGTGTATAGATTGGCTGGTCAGCGCAGATGACGGGAATTTTCCCTGGGTTGATAAGTGCAATCGTGCCATTGAGCTTGCCCAATGCATGCTATTTTGTAGCAACCGAGTGAGGTTGAACTTGAAGAAGTGGTAACAGCGATGCAATGCTGATTCAAATGATTGTCCTCGCTTCTTGGACGCATGGTACACTGACCAAGTGGCAGTCACTTCACCATCTACTTCTTCAGTGACGCTAACATGCTCTAGCCATTTGTACTCAAGCAGTAGTTACAGTCTCGGAAAGGCAGCGACATGAACAGTCGGCCCTTGAATTCTGGGAAGAGTAGGATTCTTCTTTGTGAAGTATGCAGGGGCGGATGTTGGTGATGGAGTCGGAAAGGTTTGGGACCGTCTTCACCCTGCTCTCTCCGAGGTGGGGTGGTTCACGCTTTTCACCTTCATTGTCCTAAGTTTGGCGCTGAGTCACTGAAATACATGTGTCATGGAACGAAGTGGTTGCTGTCGTTACAGTCGGGTTGCAATATCACTGCAGCAACGACTACATCTTCACTTACGAGTACTTGAAACAGCACAACTCGGTACGGTATCGGCATCACCACAAAACAGCTCAGGAATCGGGCCACCGAAATAACACCATTCGGCGGGGATCACGATTACCTAACCCACCGACAAAGGCCATTTTTATGCCCAGACCAGCCAAAATGTGACAACACACATCATTAACATCGCATACGCTTCAGAACTGTACCAGGCACTACGCAAACTTCGCCGAAACGCCGACATATCTGGTGCCGAACCAGGATCGACGCGACACATCAGCAAACAAGATAATATCATATTCACACGCTATAAGGAACCACCCATGTCCTTCTATTAGCGGCACCACTAAACTCCACAACTTAACCAGCTATCTACACAACACGCCTAATACCAGATTATTTTATTAAGAGAACTGTAGTCAGTAGTTAGTAAGATTTTGCTCCCGAAAGCGAGGCTCGATTACGAAAGGATCCACGAACTACAGTTGAGCTATGACGGTTTCCTCGGTCTAATGTAATTCTGTCCCGCCATTAGCCTCGTTCGCAACAAAGTGAATGCAATCATTGCCCTATAAGATAATCAGTCTTAACGTTACACACCTCGCCGTTTTACTTTATACGCACCTCGGCCCCAGAAGGAAACAGTAAAACTACAAACCTCGCATACGACATCCATGCATCAACACTTCAATAAGCACGTACACACATTAATTGATCGTTTCCCGTAGATCATCACAATCAAGGCGCCTCACATTATTATATTATCATTATGTCACTATGCCGCTCGAAATGGACCCTTCCACTGCTTCCAGAGATCCGTTCATACAATTCATTGTTAATGCCAACAGATATATCGACACGAAAAATTCCAGTCGAAGTTTATTCATTCTAGCTGTACAGAAAATGTCAATAGTCAAAGTGATTCATTTAATGGATGAAATCGACATGGCAACCAAGCATATGACGTCATAATCTGCTACGTTCTATATGGGCTGACTTCACAATCAAAATGCCTTATGGATGGCCTAACAATGCCAATTACTAACGCTGGATAGTGCGTCAGTTATACAAATTATATGTTTTTTACTATGTAATCAACATTCTGTTGAATAATTTTTAAACTGATTTGACAGGACAGCTCACAGCCAAATTAGTTTTAAAATACTCAACAGGTTAGCTGCATAGTTGCCATGCAATTGAGATACTGGGAATTTAAAATTCAAAGTATATAAATCGATCCCAACATGTGCAAAGCATGAGCAGACCTAAGCTAGAGATGGGAGGGACATCGTCAAAAGTGGGTTCATTCATTGCAGGGAAAAGAAGGACCCATTACTCGTTAACCATCGCTCACTTTTATCCCGAGTTTTGGAATCAATTAATATACATGCACTTTGAATCCTGAATTCCCAGAATCCCAATTCCAAGGTAAGTATACAGGTAAGCTGTCGAGTGCGAAACTAATTTGATGAGGTACTATTTGCTGCTTATGTCCTGTGTCAGCAACATCGCTCATTCAAATAAGGTTATTGAATAGCAAAGAAACACAATTCGTACGCATGATGTACCTTTCAATGTTCACGACGGAGCAGCTAGATACGTTATTATGTATTTTGACGGCAGCCTACATGTGACGTAATTGATTATAACTTCATGTACTTGAATGACAGAGTGGATCTCTCTACTGCGCTTTAAACATTTCTAAACGGGGTCGATCTAACTAGCTTCGTTTTAAGCAGTTTCTTGCGATGTCAAATACATCTGTTTATGAAACGTTACACGCGAATCCGGTTTTTTTTTCTTCAAGGGCTTAGAAAACGTGTCATCATTATATCTGACATGCTGGTAGCCGTATCTCCCGATAAATCATTTTTAGATTATCCGCGCTTATTCCCTCGTGTGATTGCCGTGGTTATTGATTGATGGCGTTTTGAATTCCACACGCGAGTCGCGGAATGACGTAGTAATCACCAGTCGATTCCACGCTATGTCTGATGTTCCCAAAGTTACCAGTAATGACTTCTCTGAGACAATATTCCAGAGGCGACATAAGTATATATAGAAAGTGATGGGGATGACTTGGAATAGGACAAGACAAGGGCGATACCGAGTGTACCCACTAGAGATATTATTAGATGCACTTAGAAATTATCTTCAACATCCCGCACTAATCCCTCTTGTGTCAACAGCGCGTCAAAGCGGTCAAAATACTACTTGCTATTTCAATTAATTGATATTGCAGTCAAATCCGCTCCATCACTTTCAATCTTCAAGAGAAAACTTACAAAAACTGATCAAAATGTCCCAGAGCAGCTCGCAAAATACTGCACGTTTGCCAGAAGACGGGAAAATATAATAACTTGCAAAATCAGAAATAACTGTAGTCAACTCAATAATGATCTATACCGATACCACCTACTTGAACACCCCAATTGTCCACATTACCAAATCCCTGAAATGGTCTATCATTACTTTTTTGAATGTCCAAAATAGGCAAATGAAAGGCGCAATTTAATTTGTATCACACTATTCTATTCACAAATTTGTCAGTTGTACACCAGGTGTAGGCACAAGTACGTATATGAGACTGTACAGGTATGTATGAGTGAGTGCATGCATGAGTGCAGGAATTGGTATTGAGAAGTGGGAAGGATATATCTTATCAATATTATTGTCAAGGATTTATCTAAAGATAACACGTACAGTGTGAGGGGTTGGTACAGATGCCTCTGACAAAAATTGAATTGCTGTTGCTGTTGAAAATGTGGGTGCAATGATGTGTGTGTATGTGTGTGTGTGTGTGTGTGTGTGTGTGTGTGTGTGTGTGTGTGTGTGGGTGGGTGGGTGGGTGGGTGTGTGTGTGTGTGTGTGTGTGTGTGTGTGTGTGTGTGTGTGTGTGGGTGGGTGGGTGGGTGGGTGGGTGGGTGGGTGGGTGGGTGGGTGGGTAGGTGCGAGCGTGCGTGCGTGCGTGCGTGCGTGCGTGCGTGCGTGCGTGCGTGCGTGCGTGCGTGCGTGTGTGCGCGTGCGTGCGTTAATAACTTTAAATACTAAATCAAGAGATGCGCCTTCAAAACGTAGTTTCTCCACGCGCAAAAAGCCAGCTTTGTTTAAACAGACATCGCGGTGGAACGCGGTGAAACGCGGGTGAAACGCGGTGAAACGCGGGTGAAACGCGTTGCGGTGCCGCTTCGTTGCGCCGCGCGGCGTTTGTGGTGTGTTTCGGCCCCTTAGAACAACATTAAAACAATACGTGGAGTCTAGATACGTCGCAGATGCCTTTTGCGAGAATTCTTTCAGATGGCATCGTCTGCATTTCCAGAGGTAAATATGGACCATTATTTGGCTGTTAACGAGGTATATTTCAGTCATTTTAAATTAAATTAAATTAAATTTTGTAGCTCTTGAGCGGCTTTAAATTTAATGAACAAAGGGCTAAAGATAGATAATAATTTAACGCGAAGTGATGATCATCCAAATTTACTTCTGCAAATACACGGGATGTCTTCAGAGGGTATAACTCTCTCT
>CM067359.1:170048232-170145496 GCA_034401795.1 Chaetoderma sp. LZ-2023a
AGAGTCGCATGACACGTGTGTTGAAAATATAGGCTAATGTAATATGTACGATGTCGCCCATGTGCAGACCGTGTGGGCGATCTAGTGTTTATGATATCTATGGTCCAAACACATGTGTGGAGTAGAGAGACTGTGTTCATTATAGTTCGGGTATCGTGTATGCCGAGTTGAAACATGAGTTTTGCTTATTCGTTGCTAATAAATCACACCGTTCTTGCGTTTCTTTGTTGAGCTATCATGAACAGGATGCTGTTTGATGTAATAACAATGCGATTGTCTCGAAAGATAAAGAGCCATCAACTCACGCAATGGATGAACCCACCTTTAGCTAGGCCCAGCGGCCCAGCGGCCCAGCGGCCCAGCCCATCTCTGGTTAAGCTCCGCCCACGCTTTGCGCGTTTTGGAATCGTTCGAGCGACGAACTCCCGGAATCTTAATTTCCAGGAAACGATACAAGTAAGCCTAAGTTTGCCTTGTAGGTGGGGCTTAGAATACGCCTTCCGTATCATCTGCATGTCGTAAGAGGCGACTAAAGAAGGTAAGGGTGAGGTAACCCTGACAGAAACCCCTCGAGTGCTGAAGACGGAGGTTCCAGGCCGCACGGCGCACTCTAATAAACCATGGATCCACGCACTTAACGCTTATGATCATGTCGATAGTCACTTACAGAAGAAGAAGAAGAAGAAGAAGAAGAAGAAGAAGAAGAAGAAGAAGAAGAAGAAGAAGAAGAAGAAGCCTAAGTGGTTGAGTATTTTGAAACTAATTTAACTGGGTGCTGGTGCTGACAGTCAAGTTAGTCTCAAATATTCAACAGAATGAGTCATTAAGTAGATAAGTAAAGACATACAATTCGTACACATGACAGACTTTTTAAAAGTTTATGGAGGACAGAGCTACGTCATTCTTTACACATTTTGATTGTGACGTCAGCCTACATATGGCGTAATTGATTATGATTTTAGTAGTATTGTCATTATCTTCACTCAAGTGCCTATGGCCTAATGTGAATAAAGATTCATTCATTCATTCATTCATTCATTCATTCATTCATTCATTCACATACTTGAGTGACAGATTGGATTCATCAATTTTACCCGGCCTTTTACTTTCTTGACAACAAAAGGTTTTAAACTACCTAAGATCCCGAACACGAAATTCCGAGAAAACTCTTTAGCTCGTTTCGAATGACAAAACAATTTACGAAACTCGGTTCGTATCTTCTTTATTACACTTAGGCCGTGACAACGGCATATGAGGATTATTTGTACATTGTTCAGAAATATGCCATCCTGATAGCGCGGGTTACTGGGCCTATACTGGGCCAACAGCGGACCGTATTGGAGCAGTATCGGCCCAGTAAGCTGTGTTATCAATGATAATGCGGGAATTAGTTGGTGATATGTGCTTGGCCTTTGTTATTTTACCCATATGCCATAATGTAGAACTAGATAAATAGTCGCAGACAAAGTGACCATTTGCAATGAACAAGAATGCGTATTCATTCGTCATCAGCAACCGTCGCGTGGGAACTCAACAGATCGCGTTCCGTCTTTCCGACGACGACCAGATGGCCGATCGCTCAGCACGCGCCAAATTCAAACGTGTTGGCGTGAGGATGAGATCTGTCGTCCGCTCACCACAGCAAGAACGTCTGTTTCGGATGGATAATTGAGAACGGATGCGTACTTCAAAGTAAGAATTGGAGAACTGGTCATTAGTTATTAACGTGATGGATGACTCTTCAATGTAGGAGATGAGTTCTGACTATGGGTCCTTTAAAACTTGCTGATCTTTCTAATGGCTCTTAGGAGTATGATTGTTACGTCACGGGGCATGCGCGTTAACATACACAGCTGCTAAACTCTTATACTACACAGAAGTTCGTGACGTCTGGCTACACGGATGTTTTCGGCGTTTGTCTGACTTCCGATGTACGCTTTGCATCAAAGTGTATAAATTAAAAATATTCTAATGTCACTTTATTCCTTTTCTTGATCATGCCTTTAGTAAGTTATAGGTAAAATAGTAAGCTAATTCACAAAAGATGTACAGCGCACATTTAACCAAATAACAATTGACCAAATTTTCTTTGATAATGTTCGCCACGGTGAAACTGGATGCCTCATTCATTTCTCGCTAAATCTTCGATACGAGATCGAGAAACGTCTCTTGTGGTCAATGAAGGGGCATTGACCGCCACACCCCGCCACCACCACCACCACCCCACCCCCACTCCACCCCAGCCCCACCCTACCCTCCTGATTTGAGGATAACGAAAATCGAATTTTCAAAGGACACCAGAACTAGCCTACCATAGTGATACCAGACGGTTTTATATAACCTTAATCAGGATTATATAAAGCTCATACATAGTCCTCTGTATGAAGAATGGTCCCTCTTTTCATCTTAAATTCAAACCGGAGGTAACCTGAAAATGTATGAAATACGAGCAACTGTTTGTGGAGATCCCGTAGATGATCATGTCGTATGAGCCACTGGATGGACCGTGTTGATTGTAATGTTTGCATCAAGCTGGCGCCAGTGGTTCATGAGATCTCGTCATTTGCATGATATCCAACAATGAGTGAATCCAGTTTTAGTAACGCCCCGCCCATCTCTAGCTAAGCTCCACCCACGCGTTGTCGGTGTCGGGATCAATCGATCCCTGCACAGTGCTGCACTCGCTGAACTTCAATTTGCAGAAAGCTATACATGTTGGTCAGCTGTTAAATATTTTGAAACTAATTTGGCTGGGTGCGGTTGCTGCCTATTGACAGCAATAGCACCAAGTCAAATTGGCTTCAAAATATTCAACAGTATGTTTATTAAATAGTAAAGAAATACAATTCATATAATTTGACGGACTATTAAGCGTTTATGACGGGCGCAATCACGCCATTCATGACGTAATTTATTATGACGTCAGCCTACATGTGACGTAGTTGATTATGACGTCATATGATTGACTGAGAGATTGGGCGGGGCATATCTAAAACCGGATTCTTCCATTATTGTCCGCATCTCATAGATTTTTTAGAACGTAGGCCCGTCGCTTTGCTGACATTACAAGATGCCGATCATCACGTTAGAGGTGTATTCTAGGCAGCAACAACACCAAGTCAAATTAATTTCAAAATAATGAACATGTTACCTATAGGCCTATAGTTACCTTGAAATTTAGATTCTGGGAATTCAGATTTCACAGTTTCAAATATCTTCCAACACGGGTACAAAGTGGGCAGGACTTAGAGAGAAATGGACGTGGCAATGCTAGAGATGGAGCCTTCTATTTTAACTATTTCGTTTGTAAAGGGCAAAGGTCTGACAATTTGCTGAACAAAGACAGGCAGTGGTCAACTTGCGGTGACTGGCAGGCATGCACACACGACCATCTCATATCCGCAGGAAGAGCGAGATGACCAAGAACCGGGGAAAGATTTAACCATTCAGCTGATTCAACTTCAACCTTTCTTGTACTTAACCGAATTCGTCAACCCTCCAAGGACTAGTATCCGCAGGTGTCCTAGCCCCTCGGTGTCCCTATCTGCACAATTATAGTCATACCGGCGCTGCGAACTACCAGTACCCGGATGCAGAATACGGCGACGCTGACATATGAACTGACATGGTATGAAAGTACGGGTTCCGCAACCGAGATTTATTTATGCCAATCTCAATTCTGGGGTCTCTTCTCCTGTCTCGACCACACTAAATTACTGCAGCTAAAGGCTTACGCTCACGGTTATGGTTCAATACGGAAAGAAAGGTCTTCGCGCAATATAGGAAGCCATTTCTAGCTATGCCCCACCCATTTCTAGCTAAGCTCCGCCCACGATTTGCCTGAAATGGTATCGATCGAAGCATGAAGTCCCCGGATCTCAATTTCCAGAAAACGATTTGTAACGGTAAGCTCTTGAATATTTTAAAACTAATTTGATTGGGCGCTGTTTGGTGCTGTTGCTGCTTATGTCAGTTTCAAAATATTAACAGATTGGTTATTAAGTAGAAAAGTCCATGACGAACTTCGCAACGTCATGCAGTACGCATTTTGATTTTGACGTCTGCCGACATGTGACGTAGTTGATTATGATGTCATATTGTTGAGTGACAGATCGGATCTATTCATTACTTCTCTATTCGTGACAGTATACCTTATACTTTGGTCCCTCTTGTGTCAATGCCGCAACAGCTCGCTCAAAATGCTGCTAATGTCGACTAAACCTTCAGTAAGCTGCAATAGTCAAGGTTGAGGGTTCTGCAGGAAAACTTTAAATTTTGCGCACTGAATGACCGCGATTTATGAATTATTCAAACACCACGTGACTCGTTCGCTCCACGACAAGTTTCACGCTTATTACTGCTCATCGGGTACAGGGACAAACTTGGATTTCACAAATTATTAGCCAATAGATTAGCCAACTACCTATTTTCTTAGCCAAATCTTAACTATTTTGGGCCGATGTGTTCCAATGTTCGCGATCAATCACCACCAGGTACATGTAACTCTTTTCAACTGAACGCTAAATACCAGATACAAGACTACATGTATGTTGAATATTTCAAAACTAATTTGCCTGAAAGTTGTTGCTGTCAAATTAGTTTCAGAATATTCAATATTCAGCAGCTGCTAAACTCTTATACTACACCAGAAGTTCGTGACGTCTGACTACACGGATGTTTTTGGCGGTTTTCTGACTTCCGATGTATGTTTTGCATCAAAGTGTATAAATTTAATATATTCTAATGTCACTTTATTCCTTTTCTAGAACAAGCGTTTAGTAGATTATAAGTAGTCTAATCTATGAGCTTGCTAAAATAGTAAGCTAATTCACAAAAGGTTGCTTGTGCACATCGAACATTTGACCAAATAACAACTGACCAACTCTTCTACGATAATATTCGCTACGAAAGACTTATGGTGAATCTGGATGGGCCGAGTTGATTGTAATGTTTGCATCAAGCTGGCGCTAGTGGTTCATGGGATCTCATCATTTGCATGATATCCAACAATGAATGAATCCAGTTCTAGTAACGCCCCGCCCATCTCTAGCTAAGCTTCACACACGCTTTGCCGGTGTTGGGATCAATCGATCGCTGCACAGTGGTGCACTCTCTAAATCTCAATTTGCGGAAAGCTATACATGTATGTCAGCTGTTGAATATTTTGAAACTAATATGACTGGGTACGGTTGCTGCCTATTGGCAGCAACAATGCCCAGTCAAATTGGCTTCAAAATATTCAACAGCATGTTTATAAAATAGCACAAGATATACAATTCATATAATTTGACGGACTATTAAGCGTTTATGACGGACGTAATCACATCATTCATGACGTAATTTATTATGACGTCAGCTTACATGTGACGTAGTTGATTATGACGTCATATGATTGACTGAGAGATTGGGCGGGGCATAGCTAAGACTGGATTCCTCCATTATTGTCCGCATTTCATAGATTTTTGAAAACGTAGTTCTGTCGCTTTGCTGACATTACAAGACGGCGATCATTATGCTAGAGGTGTATTCTAGGCAGCACCATCACCAAGTCAAGGATGAACGAAATGACCAAGGACCGGGGAAAGATTTAACCATCCAGCTGATTCAGCTTCAACCTTTCTTGTACCGAACCGAATTCGAAAACTAAATTACCGCAGCTAAAGGCTTACGCTCACGGTTATGCTACGATACCGAAAGAAAGGTCTTCGCGCAATAGAGGACACCATTTCTAGCCATGCCCCTCCCATTTCTAGCTAAGCTCCGCCCACGATTTTCCTGTGATGGGATCGATTTACGCCTGAACTCCCCGGATCTCAATTTCCAGAAAACGATTTACAAAGGTAAGCTCTTGAATATTTTAAAACTAATTTGGCTGGGCGCTGTTTGGTGCTGTTTCTGCCTATGACAGATTGCTTATTAAGTAGAAAGGTTCTTGACAGACCTAGCTACGTCATTGAGTACGCATTTTGATTATGACGACATGTGACGTTGTTGATTATGACGCCACATTCTTGCGTGACAGATCGGATCTATTCATTACTTCTCTATTCGTGACAGTATACATTATACTTTGATCCCGCTTATGTCAATGCCGCAACAGCTCGCTCAAAATGCTGCTAATGTCGACTAACCTTCAGTAAGCTGCAATGGTAAAGGTTGAAGTCTTTGCAGGAAAACTCAATTTTGCTCACCGAATGACTGCCGATTTATGAACTGTTCAGACATATTACTTCTTGTTAGGTAGACGTAGTTGCATGCCAGAAGAAAACTTTAACTTTGTAAATTTATCACTGGAATTTTTAATTTTTATTTAAATTTTCTTTTGCATATCATTGAAATTAATAGAAACCCGGCGACATCGAGGGATATCGGTAACACTGATAAAAAAAATAATTGGCGCGTAATTTGAGTTGAGTTTATAATTCCTCATTTTTTTCTGGTACATGTTTATTGTTGGATATAAATTTTAGGGTACATCTTGAAATGAACGTTTGAACGTCGTGCGTATAGATTTCCTACAGTCAGCATCCTGTTGTTAATTCATGGAATGCCGTCAAGCTGAAACTCCTCTGAAAATGTATCACCCTTTCTCATTTGAATCCTTTGTTCCCGAGTTTGCACCCCACCCACCCCCACCCGCACCCTCTATTGGAAGAACTAAATATAACTGTAGGAACTTTAGTTGTTCCTCTTCCTGATCACCAAGGAACACATCCCACTCGTATCAGGTTTTCCCAGAACAGTATTGCAAACACTCATAGGGTAGGGAGTAATAGCAGTCGGGAACAAAGGATAATGCAGTCGGTGAACACAGATTATGATAATAAATGGCAATCTGGAACACGAGTATTCTCAGTTATGATTGTATGCCAAATACTGGTTAATTTGCTATGTTCAACACCAGAAATACAATGAAACCTATGTATAGCGACGACTCAGTAATCGGCAGTTGCTAAAAAGTGATTTACTATAGTCAGTTAATACAGTTTGTGTTTTTTGCCGCCACAAGATGGCGGTTCTTTAAAATGTGTGGTCTTTCGACCACCCAGCTTAAAGAATAACCACCTTCTGGTCTCTAAACTGTTACTATAGGCAGGGTTCATTTTAGAGTCAACGGATAGATCTGTCTTGTAATAAAGAAAATACTGATATGTCCGTCAGATGGCCGGGATTTGAACATCACCATGCTGATTACCTGACGGCCACATTACCACCACGGACACTCGTCTCCCCTTTGTACATGTTGGGATAGATTTATGTATTTTGAACCATGACTTGCCAGAATACAATCTTCAAGGTGAGCTGTTGAATAAGCGCCCAGTAAAATTAGTTTCAAAATATTCAACATAATGTTTATTAAATAGTAGGACACACAGGGAGCATTGGAATTCGCCCTACTCGGAGCCAGCAAATACAAAGCCAGGAGAGGACGTCATTGCTTAAGCCTACTAAGCGTGCTACGGGGTGACCTCAAGAAAGCAGGACTCGGTACACTCAACTCAAGAATGGCCCTGAGGAAGCTAAGGATTTCGGCTGAGAACAAGACACAGTGGGAAAAAGCGAAGAAGGACTGATTGCAGCTGTAGGATGTTTCTACTACTACAGCCGCAGAATACAGTAATCATACATACACACAATTTGTACAACTGCCGGACAATGATTCTCAGCTGTAATTGTATGCCTAATACTGGTTAATTTGCTATAGTCAACACGAGAAATACAATGATTTAAACCTATGTATAGTGACGAGTTTATGAACCCGTAATCGTTAGTTGCTAAAAAGTGATTTATTATAGTCAACATTATGTTTATTAAATAGTAAGGTCCTACAATTCGTGTATCTGCCGGACTATTGCAAGTTTATGACGAAGTATTTATTCAATTATGGTTGTGACGTCACCATACGTGTGACGCAATTGATTATGACGTCATATATTTTAGTGGTACATTGAATTCATCTAATTGACATTAGTATTTTGTCTGCCGCCGGCGAACTGTCTAGACATATTTAAGATTTTCCTTGTTCTTTCCAATTGGATTGTTTCGTAAATATAATGCTTCCCTAAATTGAAAACTCACACGCGCACGAGTTTCCAGAAAACCCCAATAATTAATAAGAAATATGTGCGACGGGGTCAGAATTTATGTATAAAAATTTGTATGTTCTAATAACACACCGGGACCATTATATTACAGCAAAAATACTAAAAAATTCCAAAAATATTTATATCTCGGAGGTAATGCATCTTTAATTTTAAACACTGCTAATGTGATAACTAACTGTACATAGACTTAATGACAAATATTAATGCTCTGTTACATTCTAATACTGTTATAATACCACCAAATATGAAATATGTTTTTATAGCTACTGCCAAAATATGAATTGTAAACTACTTTCCCTCATATACTTTATGCGAAGGCTGAGTGAATAAAGAGTGACCATGAACATGCCAGAGGAAAATTGAGAACTTACCTGGAAATTAGAGATTCGGCTGTAATTGTAGACAATACACCTTTCCAGAGTATCCATCGATGATTTGACGTCATATGACGTTATAATCAGCTAAGCGGCGTGTATGATGACGGCATAATCATTACGTCATAAACGATTCTACTAGGCCCTTATTTAACTCCCAATACTCTAACACGTCGTACGAATTGTATGTCTCTATTATTTAATAAACATGCTGTCGAATATTTTGAAACTAATTTGACTGGACGCTGTTGCTGCCATAGGCAGCAACAGCGCCCAGTAAAATTAGTTTCAAAATATTCAACAGCTTACCTTTCTGGAAATTGATAGTCAGGGAGTTCAGAGATCGATCTATCGCAACCCGAGCGAGGTGTGGGTGGAGGTTAGCTAGAGATGTGCGGGGAGTAGCTAAACTAGAAAGGTCCATTACCACTAGAGGCCGAAGCTCGCCTCTAGAAAAGACAGGTTGAGGTTTTAGTTGGGAACATTTCTTTTCCTACCCGGATTAGCGGAAATTGCTGTACTCAAATTATCCTTGGTGGTCGATCTTAAAGGTCGATCTTAAATATCCACACCAGACTACTTGAAAATAATTTTGTTAAATTGCATACTCTTAAAGGCTTAATTTGTGTACCTAGGTGTAATGAAACAAAAGAAATTTTAACATATCATGCTTTCATTTCGTATAAAATTATTATATTTCATTGTTGTACACCTAATTCAAATTGACAACTAAAAAAATTATATTAAATACATTTTTATCACATAGACAATCCTTTCAGCCCATACCATATTTCTCAATATGACGACGACACGTGTAATGTTTGACGAAAGATCATTTGTTAGATAACACGTCGTAATGCCACAGTGACCAGGTCTTTCCTAGCGACGACGGCGTCAAAAATATAAGCATGACGGGCTACATTCTGTTGTTGATTGAAATTTGGTAACTATTGTTATGAAATACGTTTGTAAATTTACATGGTAACCATTTTATAAATCCGAAATAACAATATCTTGTTTGTCATTGTCTTTGTGCAGAATTTGTCAGAACTCTTAGCAAGTGATGCGACACAGTGACGAAAACGAACAACGCAAAAGGGTGCATTTAAACGCATTTCAGACATAGACTTTATTGGCGGACTTGGCAAAATGTCAGTTTATATGATAAATAGAATCTTATACTCGGTCCCATTTCCTCGCTAAAGCTCGTGCAGTGTGATAATTTTCGACTCGGTTGATAGTAGGGATATCAAATGGGACCTCGTTCCAGATCCCTTATATACGGAAAGGAATCAGCTTATGTTAAGATGTGTTTCGTTTTGTTACATTGAGGTACACAATTTAAGCCTCTAAAGGTATACAATTGAAAATTTTGTATTTTAAGCTCCTGGTGTGGATGTGTGTCTTTAATGAGCGACGTCACGTCTCTCGTGTAACTCTTGCTTCCAGCGGTAATTGACTAAAAAATGAAGTCTAACCTCTAGTTATGTTCTCGTTTAGCAAATACATTTTTGTGCCATTGCAACGCATCAGATTTTATAGATAATATTTGCGTCTCCGGAGTTCACAGAGGGCACATGATATCAGAATAACTTGAAAAATAAACGTGATATTCCTGTCTCAAATATCACATTATATCCGTGTTCACAGTGCCACCAATCTGTGGTATCCGATCGCTTCAAAAATAAGTTATCGTTTTTCCCGCCTGCCATTACTGCTTACCCTATTGCGTGTTTGCAATGGTGTTCTGAAAAAACATGATACGCGTGGAAGGTGTTGTTTGGTGATCAGGAAGAGGAACGACCAAAGTTTATACAGGTATATTTATTCTTTTCAGTAGATGGGACAAATTCGGGAACGGCTTCAAGTGACAAAGTTTGATACATTTTAGAGAAGTTTCAATTTGACGACATACCATGAATTAACAACAGAGTGTTGGCTGTAGGAAATCTATACGCACAATGCTCGAACATTCATCGTAAGATGTACGCCGAAATTTATATCCTACAATAAGCATGTACCAGAAAAAATGATGAATTATCACCTCGCATAGAATTGCGTGCCAATTATTTTTTATCCGTGTTACCGATATCCCTCGATGTCTCAGCGTTACTCTCTGCAGGTTGTATGGTGTGTTTCTGTTGTCCTGCAAAGGCTGGTTTTGACAAGAAAATCTAATTTTCTTTTTGACTTAGCCAGTGTCCATGTGAAAGCCAAGACTATTTTTGAAAATTTCTCAAATGAATGACTGATTAGTTGACATATTTTGGTTACATTTACCCATGACTGATATTGTCACTTTTCTGTCGGAGTATGCCATTATTATCAGAATGTCAAAGGGTAGAGACGGCCTCGAGGGATTATCATATCAATAATGTCGAGAAGTGAGGGTGGTCGTCTATTGCGAAAGGGAAAACTGAGAGCCAAGTTAGGCCTGTTGTGAAATTAAAACATTTAGATTCAAACTTAACATAATTAACCCGTGTAATGCTGATATTAAACGTTAAGATTATTCTTGTCTCGTAGACGGAAGATATGCGAATCTTTGTCAACGTTAATGCTGAAGGCTTTCGATGGTAGCTGTCAGCAACGTTGTTTTAAAAACAAGGAACACACGGAGTATCAATTTGGCATCATAAATATTCGCTTTGCCACGCTTAAATTGCTACATGTTCCGGTTACAACGCCACCATACACCTGTTGCACTGACGGAGATCTTGTCTTAAAATTTATGACCCAAAAGATACCTTTGTGTCCCCGGGTCATATACAACATACAGTCACGTGCTTTGGAGATAGTGAAGTGACACTATTTCACTTGTTGGCTATTATTGTATAGGCGCGTGCTCGTTCCGTCTCTCTGGGCAAAGCGAGAAGACAAAGAGTTTTGAATATTATTGTCCTCTGGACGCGTGCGCTATTCACATGTTTGATGTGCAGGAACGCGAGACAGGTGTGTAACGCGCAAGGTGCACGTTGATGTTTATTAGTTTAGAGCAGATGGTTATTGCTACGACGACAATGATGATGATGATGATGATGGCGTCGGCGGCGGCGTCGGCGGCGGTGAAGATTAGCGATAGTAGTCAGTATAACAAACACCAATTGTTTTCTTTTGGATGTCGGTGGTGGATGGCAGACAGTTGGGTAATGAATGAGTGTTTCAAACAAAATCGGACAAAATTAGCGATTTCCGGGGCTAAAGCCAACCCAGTTCTATACGTGTTTGCACCCATAGTAGTAGTAGTAGTAGTAGTAGTAGTAGCAGTAGCAGTAGCAGTAGCAGTAGCAGTAGCAGTAGCAGTAGCAGTAGCAGTAGTAGTAGTAGTAGTAGTAGTAGTAGCAGCAGTAGTAGTAGTAGTAGTAGTAGTAGTAGTAGTAGTAGTAGTAGTAGTAGCAGTAGTAGTAGTAGTAGTAGTGGCAGTAGTAGTAGTAGTAGTAGTAGTAGTAGTAGTAGTAGTAGTAGTAGTAGTAGTAGTAGTAGTAGTAGTAGTAGTAGTAGTAGTAGTAATAGTAGTAGTAGTAGTACACCAATTGTTTTCTTTTGGATGTCGGTGGTGGATGGCAGAAGGTTGGGTAATGAATGAGTGTTTCAAACAAAATCGGACAAAATTAGCGATTTCCGGGGCTAAAGCCAACCCAGTTCTATACGTGTTTGCACCCATAGTAGTAGTAGTAGTAGTAGTAGTAGTAGTAGTAGTAGTAGTAGTAGTAGTAGTAGTAGTAGTAGTAGTAGTAGTAGTAGTAGTAGTAATAGTAGTAGTAGTAGTAGTAGTAGTAGTAGTAGTAGTAGTAGTAGTAGTAGTAGTAGCAGCAGCAGCAGCAGTAGTAGTAGCAGTAGTAGTAGTAGTAGTAGTAGTAGTAGTAGTAGTAGTAGTAGTAGTAGTAGTAGTAGTAGTAGTGGTAGCAGCAGCGGCAGCAGCAGTAGCAGTAGTAGTAGTAGTAGTAGTAGTAGTAGTAGTAGTAGTAGTAGTAGTAGTAGTAGTAGTAGTAGTAGTAGTAGTAGTAGCAGCAGCAGCCCAGCAACAGCTCTTTTCTCTCAGTGTAGTCCTATTGTAGGCTATCTGTTTGGCGTGACAAATGTAATGAAAATACACCCAGTTGGTATTGAATAGTGATCTATGAAATATATCACCATGAGAGGGATCTGGCTTTGTTTGTAACCTCTGTATCTTTCTCTCAGCATCTGTGGATGCTGATTGCTCTTCAGAGTGACACCTGTCGTACAATACACCTTACTGCACCTGTCGCTCTGTTCCATTCACCATCCAGGCAGAATACGCGGACATTAAGCTAACAAAATCAGTCAGTGTGGTCTATTCATTAAGTTGCATTAACAATTCAGCTTAAAATATACACTTTTCGCCTTGAATGTCCAAATCTGTCCAAGAAAGTGTCCATTTGCAAAACAAGAAAAGACCATTTTTTAAAAAGATTTCCCACTGAATGACTGGCTCGCTTATCGAGTCAGTCATTCCAGAGGTGAATTTTTAAAATATAGTTTTAGCTTGTTCTGCAAATAGACATTTCGTAGGACCTCGGCAAACGTGTTTTATAGGGTTAATATCGTGTCCTCGGAAATAGATTGACGCCACGAAACATCTATCCGTCCATTCTTCAAACCTTCCTCCCCATTCACGCGCACCCCACGCCAGCCCTATTATATCAGATCCCATCAGGTGCCATTTGAACACCGGCCGTTTGATTCTCTCCCACCATATCCATTTGATTACCATCTGATCAAACAACGAAACAATTGATCAACTAATCAATTTCCATCAATGTATCCACCCGTTCATTCATCACACCATCTATCTCGTGCCTACCATCAATTTGACTCATCTGTTTACCATTCTCTCCATTCATCCACTTGCATAGGCCTACCTAGTGGCCAATAGGTCAACTGCCCACAGCACCAATATCCTCATATATTATTAACCACCACCCCCACCCCACCACCCACACACACACACCCCTCAACACCCCACCCCTTGATTTAACCCTTTAACACTTAAATTTGTTCAAAATGTCCAATTGAAAACCAAGAGACTATTTTAAAAAATTTACCGCTGGAATAACTGGCTCAGTTATCGAGCCAGTCATTCCAGCGGTAAATTTTCAAAAGTAGTCTCCTCTTGGTCTGCAAATGGACATTTCTTAAGGCCACTGCAGAAGCCGTTTTTGGCCGATTTGAGGGTTAAGGGGTTGAAAAGATCACGTCCTTTCCACTAAGCAAACCTAATTGCCTGGGATAATTTGCTGCAAAGACGACACTAATAAGTTTTATACTTTGCACGTTTCTATTAAAATTGCAACCACAACAACAATTCCAGCTGTAGAGGGCGCGGCGCCCTCACCCCCTTCAACAATCAGCTTTTCAAGGAAGAGACAGTCCACCGAAAGAGTGGATACCTGACACTGTTTATGCTCATGCACCTGTTTCATTCATACTGCACATCGCTTTCACCTGTTTCCTATTAAGATTTAAACACAATCTAAACAAGCCATTCGACAAAGAGATCAATTGCTCAGAGGCGCAGATCTTTAACCCTCGTATAATAGTGTATTGTTAAAGTGTACATTATTCGCGTTATATTTGAACAGCAACTGTTGCTGTTGATTCATTAAATGTCAGCTGTCGAGGACAGCAACAGCTTACATTAGCATTATTTAATCAACCAATGCCAGGTTTCCCTTTATCCTTAGCTGATTAATTTTCACAGCTCAACTCCCAACATATATGTACAGCTGATGTGGACTTCTCAAGCAAAGTCCAATCTCCGCGTGAGTCCTACCTATTCAACCCATTATCCCCGCTGGTCTCGTGGCACGTGCCTATCGCGCGCGCCTCACGAGTTAACAATAAGATTTTATTGCTTGCCACGTGCGCCTTTGTTCGTCGAACAAAGCTTTCTCTTAGATATTTTTTATAACTTGAATACGAAGACATCCCGTCCTCCTATCTCATTATGTAACCAGTGTTGACCACGCGGGTCAGATGCTACCGGGCATGTGGCGGAAGGAGTTCTGCCATTTGAACGGTAATGAATTTTAAACATCCGTGAAAGAAACTAAAACCAGTTTACTGGCTTTTTCGAGCACCGGAAAACGTAATGCCATTTTATGTGAATGGTAAGGTATAACATTTAGTCCTGGCTCTGAGGGTGTTCCTGTGTGCATAAAAGGGTTATTTATATCAGCAACCCTCTTGTGTCAATAGCGCCTAGAAGCGCTCAATATAACACTTATATATTGGCCTATTATTTAACCATTTAACGGTCAAGATTTGTAAAAAAGAACAAAGTGTTCCTCCTTCAATGCATTCCATTTGAAGGACAAGAGAACACAATTTTTAAGTTTTCTAATGGAATTTACAAAAAAAGTCTCAGTGGTCCTGCAAATGAAGGCTGTTTGAACATTATATTGTCAAAAAAATTCAAATTTGTGCATAATCAGTATCCATTTGCAGGCCAATAAGGAGACTATTTTTGAAAATTTATCACTGGAATGACTGGCTCGTTAAGCGAGCCATTCATTCCAGTGGTAAATTTTCAAAAAAATAGTCTTCTCTTAGCCTCCAAATCGACATTCCTCAATACCACTGGAAAGAATGCTTTTGCCAGTTTTACCATTAAATGGTTAAGTTGACCAAAGATGGGATGATCTAGACCACTAGACTACCACCAATAAGCAAAGTGGACATCTCAAATGTGGTAAATAAAGATGGTATCATCGTCCAAAGATCGAGGGTTAGGGTTAGTGTCAATTTGCTCACAGAATCAAGCCTTTATTTGCGCTAAAATTCCACAAAATACTTAATGTATCAGTTTGTCAACAAATTATTGCCTGAAAAGACAGTAAGAGGTAAAACAATTTAAAATAGAATTTAAAAAAGAAGAAAATATAATACATACTGCTAAATAAGGACGAAAATAACAATGTATACAATAGAGCCTTTGGATATGCATAGAAGCTGTATGTGGGAACAGAGACAATGCAGGAATCCCGTTTAGCGATGCCCCGCCCATCTTTAGTTCTACGCTCCACCTACGCTTTGCCCTTGTTGGGATCAATCTGACTCGTTGCTCTTGCTGCCTATGGCAACAAGAGCGCCAAGTCAAATTAGTTTCAAAATATTCAACAAAATGTTTATTAAATAGGAAAACATACAATTCGTACAACCTGACGAACTATTAAGCGTTTAAGACAGACTAAATAGAATCATTTATGACGTAATTTAGTATGACGTCAGTCTACACATCACGTAGTTGATTATAGCGTCATATGATTGACTGAGAAACTGGATTAATGAATTATATGTTGTGGTCATAGTGGTACGTCGGCATGAACAGATGTAATTTCCCGATTTCGTTTTCTGAGACATTTAGTACCATGGGCCAATACATAGCTAACATTTTCCAAGTCTCTTAATAATAGGCAACACCGAGACAAGTTTCTCCTGTCTTAAATTCACAAGCGCCTATGAAAATTAGTTTATCGAGATATGGCGCTATATAAATGCTGTATTATTATTATTATTATTATTATTATTATTATTATTATTATTATTATTATTATTATTATTATTTTTATTATTATTATTATTATTATTATTATTATTATTATTATTATTATTATTAAATTTGATCCAGAAAAACATGTAAAATCATTTAAGTACAGTCCCCCCCCCACGCCCCGCCCCCCTCCACATAGAACGTTAACATGGTAGGGGACACTTCAGCGGTGTGCACCCCGCAACATTCATGGTATGAGTTGCCCACGGTGCATATGTAACTATTTCATTCAGTCGGTAAATGTGTGCTTGCACGCCATTGTACCTGCATGCCATGTTGGTGTCATCGCCATGCCCACTACAATATTCCACCTGTAACCCATACTCTGTCAGTTTCTCTACAATCGATGTAACGAGTGTATTGTATTGTGATACAATATCCCTAAAGGAAACTTGAAGTTATCAAAGGCCCCATGAAATAAAACTAAAAATTTCTAGGTGCCACCTTTGAAGTGTACTTGGAAATTTGTGGTCCCTGTCTATGTATCTTGTTTGCCTTGTCATAAGTTTCTTCCTACAGCCCGCATGGCACACATAATATGTGATAATTGGGGCCTGAGCTGACACGCCCTGCTCGTTGGCGTCCTGGGAAACATCCCTCTCGCCACCCACCCCACCCCACAATTTGGGCTGAAGAGAATCCTGATTTATTCATAGGGTAGGGATGGGTGGGGTGGTGGTTGGGGGGAGGTGGGGGGGGGGATGCTGAGGAAAAATTAACGGAAATCAAGCTAAAGTAGAATCAAGAGACTTGGATTCCCGTGACATTTCTATGTCGTTTATACTAGTTAAGTTGTTGATTAGCGAGTCCAGCTAACATAATAGCAAGTCCATCTAACATATTAGCAAGTCCATCTAACATATTAGCAAGTCCATCTAACATATTAGCAAGTCCATCTAACATATTAGCAAGTGTACGGCGAGCAGGATTATTCAGTACACACATCACTGCACAAATAAAATGAATCATTAAACACAGATTAAAAAGGTCAAACACAAATGAAACTCAGAAATTCATTCGCTCAATGAATCTAGTTAAACTGATAACCAGCATATAAACTAACTGAACGATCATCATCAATCATCAATGGTGGTGGTGGTGGTGGTGGTGGTGGTGGTGGTGGTGATCGTCGTCGTCGTCGTCGTCGTTGATCATCATCGTCATCATCATCATCATCATCGTCGTCGGCGACGTCGTGGTCGTCGTCGTCAATCACCACCACCACCACCACCACCACCACCACCACCACCAACACCACCACCACCACCACCACCACCACCACCACCATCATCATCATCATCATCATCATCATCATCATCAAGTTGAAGGAATTACCGCTCTTAGTAGAATTTATGTTGAACAGCTTGACATGAACAATGTGGTGTCATTTTAGCAATGGTCGTGGTGATATCAGGCTTATTGTCGTTTTAATTACCTGCCCATCTGTCGTCTAAACAACCATTCCGCCTTAACGATGACCATAATATGCTGACTATGTCGTTAAAAACGACACACTCTTTATAATATAGGCAATATTATGTGGAATATTTTGAAAGTGATTTGACTGGGAGCTGTTGCTGCTTATGGCAGCAACACCTTCCAGTAAAATTACTTTCAAAATATTTAACAGTTCTCCTGTATATTTGTCTTGATTTTGAGACACTAGACTTTCAAGGGTGAAATGGTATAATATGGAATGAAGACATATGGTGGTCATCCTGCATTCGTACATTGATAATCTCACATAAACCAATAAGTAGGCCTACACGCTGAGATATCTATATGGTATATAGCACGTGCCCACTGAGAAAGATAAATGAATGTATGATGTACACTTCGTTCAGTGAAAGATTAATTGTAATAATGTAAGCTGCCATCATTCGACAATAACAGTGACACCGGAATGAAATTCTGATTCGGGGCCCCGAAATAGGGGTTGGGGGCGGTGGGGTGAGGGTTGGGGTGTGTGGCTGGCGTTCATATAGGGGAATGTTTTTTCTTTCCCAGGTTATGCGTGTATAGTGATATTTGGCGCTATATGCGGCCTAATAGACCTTTCCCGCAGTAGTGTATTTTGGGAAAATGCCTTCCCAGAATGCATTGCGCATACCACTTCTGGCCGGTAACCGTAATAGCCGACGCGCAAACAGTATTACTTTACTATTAGTATCAGATACAACGCACTTTAAGCCGTTTATATGAAAAACTAATTTCATAATATTATTGAAGGCATACGTCATTGGAAAGCTAAGCCAATTTTCTATGCATTTTTGTATTAGGTTTTATATTTTTGTAAAATTTAATACAGTTGGTTGCAATTTTAAAATGTCCCCTATTGTCCACTTGATTTAATGAATCCAGGTCGAATGGTGTATTTTATATACTCAAATAACTTATTTCGGTAATGAATTTTATAAAAATATATAAAATAATGCATTAATGTTTAGGCAATTTAATGCGCTTTCCAATGATGTATGACTTAAATATTATAGTGATTTTAGTTTATCATAGGAATGGTTTAAATTTCGGTGTGTTTAGTGCAATAGTAACTGAATGCGGGTCAGCTGCTCGTTGTCTGCGTTACCAGCCAACAGTTGTGCTCTAAGCGTTGATTTAGGGGAATGCCGGTGTAATGACGTCAACGTGGGAATGGTGTATTACTAGTTCCATGCTGTCTCTTGTCTCCATATCTATTTGCCCTGGCACGTCAGATGTTCGTTTATGACAGCGTCTGCATCTGAGGGCAGACACTTGGATGTTCCACAATCATCTAAGTACATCATGACATCATCTTTATTCTCAGGCTTCGATTGTCAAAAATTGTTTGGGGAATATGAGTGACTTTCATGGCTGAACGGTCAACTATATGTCCTCTGACGAGCAATATGTATTCGTGAAAACTACTGACAGTCGCTAATCAATACCGCTAGATACATTTTGTCATCGTTTTGTTCCTGTTAATGTGCTTTGTAGTTTGATTCTGTGTCAAGTCATCTAAATACATCTTAAGTAAGCTGCTCTCACACTGCGCACACGCATTAGAAGCAACATTGTAGCGCAATAGAGGGCCCATTCCTAGCCACACAATAAATCTGGTTCTTGAAGTACAGTGTTACTGGAACAACATTTTTTTTGCTCAGACACAAAGATTTTGACCAAGTTTAGTCCTTCTTGGAGACTAATCTGGGTAATACTGACGGATTTTGCCGGGAAAAAATCACGACACTTCGGCTATCCATAATCTATTCGCTGAAAAATAATGTGAACGTACGTTAAAATACTTCCGCCATATGGCATGGACACAAAAAATTGGACAAGCTAATTCCGACAAATTTTAGTCTTTCAATGGAAATAACTCGGGCGCATATGGACAGATTTTGCCGAAACAAAAGCATGACACGTCGGCTATCCATAATCTATTTTGGTGGAACAAAAATTGCGAGAGTAACTCAAAAACTTTCTGAGATATGGCAATCAAAAGATTGATTACCTCTATAGTGATGGATGCACAATCTGATTGGCTGAGCGATATTTGCGCATAAATTATCGATTACCACTTTAGCGATAGATGCACATAAATTACTAATTACTTCTGTAGCGATAGACACACTATCCGATTAGTTGAGTGATAAATGCACATAAATTATCTATTAGGGCTCCAGTGATAGACGCAGATAATTATCAATTACTCCTGTAGTGATGGTTGCACACTCTCATTGGCTGAGCGATAAAGATGCATAAATTATCAATTATCCCTGTAGTGATGGACTCACAAGCTGATTGGCTGAGGGATAGATTAACAACAATTATTGATTGTCCCACTAACGCAGATGCGTAATCTAATTGGGCGAGTTATAGACGTGCATAAATTACCGATTACCGCTGTAGCGATGTATGCATATAAATTATACCCACATGTTGCCATTATTTATTACTGTCCAGTCGGCCACTTTTGGCCATCTGCAGTGTCAATGGACCTTTCCATTTTTAGCTATGCCCCGCCCATCACTAGCTAAGCTCCACCCACACCTCGTCGTGTTGGGATTGATCGATCCTTAAATGCCCTAGCTATCACTTTCCTGAAAACTTTACAGGGAAGCTGTTGAACATTTTGTAACTAATTCGATTGGGTGCTGTTGCTGCCTATGGCAGTAACAGCGCCCAGTCAAATTAGTTTCAAAGTATTCAACAGAATATTTATTAAATATAGTAAAAGCAAACAATTTGTACAACAACGCGTAGACCGTCTTCAAATATGCGTTCGTGACGTACTTACCAACGTCATTCATTATGATGTCATTGTACACGTCACGCAGTTCATTATGACGTCATATGATGGGTGGGTACTCTGGAAAGGTGAATTGTTGTAACAGTCAAAAGATGCACAAATTTGATAGACTTAACCAATACATTATCGATTATTGAATATTGGCAAGAAGTAAACGTGTCATTTTGGCACCTCTCCTCACAGTTACTGAATATTTGAGCAAACAACGGTGACAGGCATGT
Source organism: Chaetoderma sp. LZ-2023a (assembly GCA_034401795.1). Lineage (NCBI taxonomy): Eukaryota > Metazoa > Mollusca > Caudofoveata > Chaetodermatida > Chaetodermatidae > Chaetoderma > Chaetoderma sp. LZ-2023a. The sequence continues at coordinate 170,068,794 of CM067359.1, forward strand.
GTTCATGTTGATTAATTAGCAATATCATTATATCAGTTTTTCCTCCACAAACGTGTATAAATTTTGGTAAATATGTAGAAATACACATGTTTCAGATTGTAATAAATATCCAATGGGTACTCACAGTGCCAGTCTGATGCCATAGCCATATCCGCCATGTGTAAACACTATATAACAGTAAACTTCTGCGTTGCTATTCAAAGGGCTTAATGAAATAGCAACATGATTGCATTGAGCATAAGCAGGCATAACTTACCCAAAAAAATGTCAGAAAAATATGGAGAAATATGCTATGTTTCAATTACTACTACTACCGCAGCTAATGGTGCTACTGCCTGACCCAGCCATACCACCCTAGCTAGTGTGACTTCATTCATTCGAAGTGCAAGAGCAACGCCAGTGCAGCTCATCCTCTGACAGTGCCCTCGCTAGCGAGGCACCCACTTCGTATCCATGAACAGAGTTCCAATGATAGCAGGAGAAATGAAAACAACAACAACAACAACAACAACAACAACAACAACAACAACAACATTAAACAAATTTCCGAAGATTCTTACACAACTTTACCTACTTGCCAAGTTGTTAATGTTCAATGTTTTAAGACAAATGTTTTCAGAAACGTGCATAAACCACTGAACTAACGTATTCAGTGGAAAGATTTTCGATTTTCATAGATTATATCATGACCTTTTTCTGATTTCCGCATTGCCTTCAACACGGGTGCTTCCATATTTTGCGGGCATAGTGCAACTTTAGCGAGTTTGTGTTAGCTCAAAATTTACATTATAAAAAGATTTTTTTTTTAAACTGCTCTACTAATAAGATCTTAAAGCAATATACTAATGTATGCTTTTTGATTTTCGGCAAAATACCAGTGTGATTGTAAATAGAAACTTGTACATCTGAAACACAAGTGTAGTGGTATATTTTATTGTAGACATGTATATATACACCTGTGCAAAAGTTAAGCACCACCCTATTTTTACGCACATGCGAGGGTATATTCATGTGCTATGAAGAAAGCAATAGCATAAACATTTATGTACCCATCCATCTTAGTGCAAGAGGTAATAATGCAACTAGAGGAATGCTGATTATGATGGTGGGGAAACACTGTATGTTTTTGTTTGAACTTGAAAACGAGGCCTGAATATGGTTACGTTGACACAACTGACAACTATTGCCCTACAGTTGACACACGTGGCTAGATTGTCATTAATGGTGTCTGAAAACGAAGTTTAACATCTGTGCACGAGTTTGAGACTGTCATTATTAATACGGGGTATATCCACCTTGTGCCTGGATGACGGCCTGGACACGACGTCTCATGCTGGTCACCAACCGACTGATACGCCATTGTGGTATTCGTTGCCATTCAAGATGGAGTGCGTCTGTTAATTCCTGTAGGTTCTGCACAGGAGGATCCCTCCTTCTCACCATGTTTCCCAGAATGTCCCAGATATGCTCAATAGGGTTCATGTCAGGGCTCCTTGCTGGCCATGGTAGGGTTTCGATGGCATTCTGGCGGAGGTATTCATGCACAGCTCTAGCACGATGTGGTCGGGCGTTGTCATCCATGAATATAGGGTGGGTTCCAGGTGCATGATTTACAAAATGAGGGACCACAACTCTATCCAGTATGGAATCTTGATATCTTTGTCCATTTAGTGTTCCAGGTACAGTCAACAGATCCAGCGTACAATCAAATGAGATGCACCCCCATATCATAACGGAACCTCCACCAAATGGAACTTCTTCCAAGATGTTACGTTGGTCGTACGCCGTGCGTCTGGACTTCCATACACGAGTTCGACCATCTGTGGCATGAAGCAGGAACCGACTTTCATCGGACCAGTGTACCCGTCTCCAGGATCTCATGTTCCAGTGTCTTCTTTCGTTGCACCACCTCAGACGCTCCTCTTTGTGGTGTGCAGTGAGGAGAGGACGTATGACAGGTCTCCTAGCTTTCATGCCAGCAGCATACAGTCTCCTTTTGACGGTAGACATTGACACTCTATTGCGCGTTTCCCATTGCTGGCTGAGCACTCTGCTGTTGGTGAATGGAGATCTCCTAACAAGGCGTACTAGGGCTCGATCATCACGGGCAGTAGTCTTCTTCGGTCTTCCAGATCTAGGCCTGTCCTTCACCTCGTTAGTTTGCCCATGTTTTGCAATCACACGACTGATTACAGTATGGTTAATGTTCAGCTGTCTGCCAATCTCTCTGCATGACATACCAGTGGTATGCATGCCTATGATTTGCCATTTCACACGATCACTTAACCTTCGTCTTGCCATAGCGGTTCACAATCAAGAGCTAATTCTCTCTGTACAAATAAACCACGGTCATGAACACAAAATTCCTAATCTTGTCGCCTAAATCTGTATGTAATGTTCTACACCTCAAACTGAACTTTTACATAACTGAACACGTGTGCTGTTTCCCGCCACGCACGGACATCAAGCGGCGTGAAGTCATGCATGCATGTGCATTTCGTACTTGGAATTATGTCAGCTAACACGGGGACAAAAAGTATGGCAGCCTAGTTGTACCATCATGTTTCTACGTTCTATTGTTTTTGCTGGTGCTTAACTTTTGCACAGGTGTATATCTGTCACAAATTAATCTCTTTTGTGTGTCAAATGTATCTCACGTCTAGACCAATTTTAGATACTGTAAGTTAGCTCGCTGGGTGTGCAAGTGCACCCCCAGTATGGCATTGCCACTTGTGCACCTAACATTCACAAGGTGACACACCAGCATGCCAGGTGCACATCTCACGCCAGTGCAGCTCACTCCTCCATGGAGGCGTCGCTAGTCATGTTCCTGCCTCATACACACGAGTGTGGAATGCCAAGTAACAGCAAGAGAAAGGACGTAGACATTAGTAACCATTTTTCTGAACATTTTTACACACATTTACCTACTTGTCAAATCTAATTTTCTGTATATTTTAAGTCGAATCCTTTACAGAAACGTACCTAAAACACTGAACTAGCGAGTCCAGTGGAAAGATTTTCTATGTTCACTGTTTATATGATGTGTTTCATAGATGTGCGCAGTATCCTCAATGTTTGAACAAGTCAATACATTTTAAACTACCAAAGGGACCGGATGTGTATTTATAGGTTGAGCGAATTTAGACAAGCTTAGTCAATCAGAAACTTACCACTATAGCAGCATAAGACCGCCTTACAAATAAAAGAGGAATTCACTGTGGTTTACACCACTAATGTGATTGGACATGTCTTTTATATACTGTGAGAATTTAGAGGCATAGTTATTCAGAAACTTTCTCTTACATCACCATAAAACCCCATCACAAATAAATGCTCAGTTCACTCCAGTTTAGACATTCAAAGATATTGAGTATGTATTTTTTATTTGCAGAGAAATTAGAGTGACCATTGTGGAATACATATATCAATTGACTTGTAACTTGAGTGATTGGTAGATTTAGCTTATAATCAATATGTCAAGACGTAAATGTTCTGAATGTGATTAAACTTTCACTAGGTCAAATAACCTGTTGAAGCATAAGATCTGATAAGAACAGTAAAATCTAAACAGTGAGGATGAATAAACTATGGAGATGGAGAGTGAATATGACGAAACAAGGAAGGTGGTGAGAGAAGACGAAGAATCAAGTGAGTCTGCTTGTGAAGCTAAAGAGGAAGATGGAGATGAATCAGTCAGGAAATATTAACCATAATTCAGAATGTTTACCATGACTTGCACAATGAGCAATCAGATTTAGAAGAGGAGCAGGAGGATTGTGATGAAAACATAGCTATCAATGCTGCAGATGGCGATTCTATTTCCATATATGCTGATATTTTGATTGCAACGTGTACGTACTGTCACACACTGCAGAAGGTTACAAAACTCTATCCTCATTGAAATAATTCATCAGGAGATTACATTTTTCCACGAGGATGAGTACACATATAATGAAGCAGACTTATCAGTTTTTCGTGAGAGAGAGAGAGAGAGAGAGAGAGAGAGAGAGAGAGAGAGAGAGAGAGAGAGAGAGAGAGAAAGAGAGAGAGAGAAAGAGAGAGAGAAAGAGAGAGAGAGAGAGAGAGAGAGAGAGAGAGAGAGAGAGCGAGAGAGAGAGAGAGAGAGAGTGTTTATTATCCATGAGTACATACGTACCAATCTAGATGTGGTCACTGATGAAAACATATCTTGTCTGTTTTATGTCAAATATAAATTGTGTTCTAAAATCTAGTTTGTGCGGATTCATGATCTGGTGGCCGATGACCACACGTGGCTACCCATACTCATACGTAATACGGCTGCAATATTGCCACTACACAATGAACGCAAGATTTTATCGCAAGTGATGTTAGGGCTTGCTGGTTCTGGAAAAAATATCGCAAGAATAGCCATTTTACAGCTCTACGATTAAACCTTAAAGATCATGATTTAAACATTGAAAATCACAATCTTTCCAATGGATTCACTAGTATATTGTGCTAGGATCATATTAGGCTTGCGCGATTACGTGATTAAATCGAAAATCACGATTATGTTTTAAATCGTGACTTTATATGATTAAAAATTAAATAATCGAATAATCGTTAACATTTTCTATTGCAGAAAATAGTTCAAAACCTAGTTTTCAAATATTTTTTAATGCGATCGGTGATGAAAAATTACATTTTACTTAGTGAATGTATGCCCATTTGCAAGGCAAGAGAGGACTACTTTTGAAAATGTATTACTGGAATGCCTGGCTCGAGAATCGAGCCAGTCATTCCAGTGATACATTTTCAAAAATCTTCTTCTCTTGCCCTGCAAATGGACTTTACTATGCACCATTGCAATTTTAGCCATTGATCTTTTTTGTTGTTATGTCTTGATAATTTGTATCAAAGCTGATTAATCGAGTAATCACGATTATTTTTTAATAATCGATTGCGATCACTCAACGCAATAATCGCACAAGCCTAGATCATATTAGTAAGAAGGTCTGGGGGGGAAATCTTCTCAAAACGTAAATTCTGACCTGACACAAAGTTACTAAATTTGTAGTATATCTACAAAATACGGAAATACCGCTGCTGAGACCATTGCACAAATCGGTAAAGCTCATGATATAAACTGTGAAAATCAAATATCATTCTACTGATCTCTCTAGCTCCGTAGTCTAGGTACGTCTCTGAAGAAAATTCGTTTTAAAATATTGAATATTAACGAATTAGCATGTATGTAAAGATGCGTAAGGTAAGAATTTTGGGAAACTGCTTAGGATTACTTTTGTTATTAGTGTTGTTGCTGTTGTGTTGCTGCTGTTATTGGTGTTGATGTTGTTGTTGTTGTTGTTGTTGTTGTTTTTGTCATTTCTCCTGCTTGACACTGTGTTCGTGTGTATAAGGCGGGTGCACTAGCGAGGTCCCCGTCGTTTTGTGAACTACACTGGCGCACCTGATGCCCCTCATGGATGTCAGAGCAGTAATTGTCCGGGCTCAATGGCTATAGTTCTTGCATCTCGAGAGAGGCAAGACACTGTAGCTAGTGATGTATGTTTAATTGGCAGACAGCAGCACCAACAGCCGCATGCATTGCTTGAAACCTCTGACCTTTTTAGTAAGTCATGCCTATAAATTGGCTATGGAATCGTATTGATATTTCATTACGCCTTTCCAATAGCAACATGGACGTGTATTATTATAGTTTTTACTATGTGATGCATGCGACTATAATAACAGACTGGCGCTGTTAGTAGCTATTGTAAAGTTATTACTATCTGAAACATAATGTATTTCTACGTATCTAACAAAGTCTATACACGTTTATGGGGAAAACCTTAATATATATTGATATTACTAATTAATTAACATGAACATATGTCTGTCACTTTTGGCCCGTTCCAATCAATAATTTTGAGGGCAGAATGACAAAAAGTGACACTGTCACTTTGTACCAATATTTTGTAATTAATTGTGTATTGGTTCAGTCTGTCAATTTGTGTGTATGCCACTTTTGACTGGTATAATATTTGACACCGCAGATGGCCAAAAGTACGACTATTGTTTGTTATTGGTATATCTGCACACACAACTGACACACGGCGGAGTGAGAAGCACCAGCTTGATCACTAATTGACTCTATGTTAAGTACTCCTAGATTTGGTAAATGTCTTTGCTCAAATAATCCTTATTCATTTCCATTTTTACCGATGTAAGTTTACTTAATATGGTATGAGATTACCAATATACATTATTTGTTACTTCCCTTTTCCATTCCTTTAACTAATAATGTATGTGTATCTATCGCTACAGCGGCCCCACTCAATCGAACATACATGGCTTGCGAAAGCCGATCAAAAATCCCATCTATCCCACCCCATTACTGCTACTGGGATTCTCATACGGGTCTTTTGATGGTATTCAAGGGGTTTGGAACCAGCAAAAGTGGTGTCCCAGGAGACCCCTGAAAATCATTTATGATTGTGTAATACTAAGTGGTATTACGGGTTTTGCACAGCAGTACCCACAAAGATAATCTAGCATGGTGAAACTATAATTCATATTTGGTAGTCTATGGTACTATTGAATTTTAGCATAGATGAGGAATACTGCGTGGGGACACCAGATTTTAATTTGGGACCCTCAGATTTCAGCTAGGGATCTCCAGATGTCAGGGTGTGGGGTCCCTGGGACCATCAATATTTAGATGACATGAAGAACACTATCTAGGTACGTGTAACCGATACTCCATATTCATGTATACACACCTGGTAGGAAAGTTATATGTTAATAACACCCGCCCTATGAATGGGTGCTTGGGTATATAATGCATTTCTTATTACCGCTGACCTTTTGAATACTGTGTTCCGAGAATCTCGGTGAATGAACCAAATCTATCACTCAATTATATGACGTCATAATTAATTACGTCACATGTAGACTGACGTCACAATTAAAATACTTAATGAATGATATATGTAAGTCCGTCATGAACGCTTAATAGTTCATCGAGTGTACGAACTGTATGTTTTAATAATTGAATAAGCATTCTTTTGCCTGTATAGTTACCTTGATATTTGGATTCTGGGAATTCAGGGTTCGATCGATTCCAACACGGACAAAACTTGGGCGCAGCTTAGCTGGAAATGGGCGGGGCATAGCTAAAGATGGATTGCACCATTTGAAGATATAAACTAAGCATGCAAGTAAACTATTGGATGTTTTGAAACTAATTTGGCAGGAACTTGTTGCTGTCATGTCGATGGACAACAACAACTGGCAGTCAAACTGCTTTTAAGATATTCAACAGCAAATTCAGTGCATTTTAATAAGTTTTCAATATCGACCTTTCGGGTTCAAAGTTTAATTTTAAATTCGTTTAAATGGTCACACAAACTAGGACGTGTATTATATTCATGTAGATTCTTTATTTCTTTAAATACAATAATATCATTACAGACGTAAGTTACACACCCGCGTTCATTATGACAATATATCACAATTTTTGTGCAGAAGAAACCCCAAATATTTCAAGATTTTAAATATAAATTAAATTAAATTAAACAATTTAAATTAACAAATTAGATTATAATTTAACATATATAATAATAATAAGTTATCAGGAGACAAAAATTAAGCAATTATAGTGCATTGTTTTAAAAAATCTATATACATTCGGCACTATGTTATGAGATAGGGGCGGTGGGGCGGGGGTGGGGGTGGGGTGGGGGGGGACTGGTGTATAACAGCACGAGTACCATGGTGTGTTTTGAGGGGTGGGTGTATATTACTTTGCCACAAACGAAGTTCATTAAAGATGTGTATTCACATCCAAATGACTGAAAATAAAATTGTTTAAACTGTATAATTTTAGAGGCTTAAACTGAGAGCCTAGATGTAATGAAATGAAATGATTTTAACATATGATGACTTCATTGTGTATATAATTAATATAATTTCTTAAGTTGCGAATTTGAATTAGGGACTCGTGCCTCGTGCCTCTAATTGTATTTCACAACTTCCCAAATTATACTCATGTCACATGGAATGAAATCATCTTAGGTTGAGATTTATTTCGTTTCATTACATCTAAGCACATAATTTAAGCATCTAAAATTATACAATTTAAATAATTTTATTCTCAAGCATTCTGCTGTGAATAACTTTAACCATCTGACTTTTTGCAGACGACATATTCCAAGGGTTATATCTCTGGATCTGCTATAAATTTTGAAAACAATTTGACTAAAAGTTGTTCATGGCTGTTTTCAAATTGTTTTCATAATACTCAGCAAGTCGAATCTTCCTCGGTGAAATTAGTGTCTGGTTGCTTGCAGCCACAATTAAATTAGACTAAAATTGTTCACAACGCAAAAGTTGGTTAGACGAATCTGCCCCTAAATTAAATCCATTGTGTCCCAATAAATAGAGTTCAATTTGAACGGGATCCAGGAAATGTGTACATTTCCGTTCAATTTACCCAGCATGCACGAGCCGGGTTTGGCCGAGACTACTCCATTCAGTAGGGCCTACAGACAATAGAATCAAACAATATGGCCTCTAAATAGTTGCAACGAAATTGGCGTTTGAAAATTTCATGCTCGGTAAATTACGCTGAAAGGCACACACATAGTCTACCTTGTTCAAATTGACATATGTTTTTAGGACATGAGATCTTTAAGCGGACACATTAAGTGGTCACAAAAGACGCGTGGTCTGCTAAGATGCAATACGAAGCGGTCTTGTAGACAACACGATGGTAGTCTGAAAGCGTGGTCCTAAAGACAGGTGGACCATCCAGCAGATGTGAGCTGTTACAAAATCAAATATATTTGGGTATAGGCTACACTAGCGCAAACACGTGGATTGTGTATAGGCTAGGCTACATTAGCGCAAACACGTGGATTATGTATAGGCTAGGCTACATTATGGCAAACACGTGGATTGTGTATAGGCTAGGCTACACTAGGGCAAACACGTGGATTGTGTATAGGCTAGGCTACTTTAGCGCAAACACGTGGATTGTGTATAGGCTAGGCTACATTACCGCAAACACGTGGATTGTGTATAGGCTAGGCTACATTAGCGCAAACATGTGGATTGTGTATAGGTTTGGCTACATTAGCGCAAAGGCGTGGATTGTGTAACGGTTAGGCCACATTAGCGCAAACACGTGGATTGTGTATAGGTTAGGCTACATTAGCACAAACGCGTGGATTGTGTATAGGTTAGACCACATTAGCGCAAAAACGTGGATTGTGTAAATGTTAGGCTACATTAGCGCAAACACGTGGAGTGTGTATAGGTTTGGCTACATTAGCGCAAACACGTGGATTGTGTATAGGCTAGGCTAGCGCAAACACGTGGATTGTGTATAGACTAGGCTACATTAGCGCAAACACGTGGATTGTGTATAGGCTATCTACATTAGGGCAAACGTGTGGATTGTGTATAGGTTTGGCTATATTAGCACACCCACGTGGATTGTGTATAGGCTAGGCTAGCGCAAACGCGTGGATTGTGTATAGGCTAGGCTACATTAGCACACACACGTGGATTGTGTATAGGCTAGGCTAGCGCAAACGCGTGGATTGTGTATAGGTTAGGCTAGCGCAAACACGTGGATTGTGCATAGGTTAGGCTACATTAGTGCAAACACGTGGATTGCCCGATTGGGTATAGGTTTGGCTACATTAGCACAAACACGTGGATTGTGTATAGGCTACACTAGGGCAAACACGTGGATTGTGTATAGGCTAGGCTACACTAGGGCAAACACGTGGACTGTGCATAGGCTAGGCTACACTAGGGCAAACACGTGGATTGTGTATGACCTAGGCTACACCAGGGCAAACACGTGGATTGTGTATAGGCTAGGCTACACTATCGCAAACACGTGGATTGTGTATAGGCTAGGCTACACCAGGGCAAACACGTGTATTGTGTAAAGGCTAGGCTACACTAGAGCAAACACGTGGATTGTGTATAGGCTAGGCTACACTAGGGCAAACACGTGGATTGTATATAGGCTAGGCTACACTAGGGCAAACACGTGGATTGTGTATAGGCTAGGCTACACTAGGGCAAACACGTGGATTGTGTATAGTCTAGGCTACACTAGGGCAAACACGTGGATTGTGTATAGGCTAGGCTACACTAGGGCAAACACGTGGATTGTATATAGGCTAGGCTACACTAGGGCAAACACGTGGATTGTGTATAGGCTAGGCTACACTAGGGCAAACACGTGGATTGTGTATAGTCTAGGCTACACTAGGGCAAACACGTGGATTGTGTATAGGCTAGGCTACATTAGCGCAAACACGTGTATTGTGTATAGGTTTGGTTACATTAGCACAAACACGTGGATTGTGTATAGGCTAGGCTACACTAGGGCAAACACGTGGATTATTAGGCCGTGACAGTTCATGACGATGCCGGCCAACACCGGCATCTCTAGTGATGCTGAGAAATGTCCCTTCGCCAGCCATAAAAGACTATTTTTTGCAAATTTACCACTGGACTGACTGGCCCGATTATCGAGCCAGTCATTCCAGTGGTAAAATTTAAAAAATAGTGGTCTCTTGGCCTACAGATGGGTATTCAATAAACAGATATGTTGATATTCTTGACCATGTTTAGTCACTAAAGGGCTAAAGCATACGATTAATTCTTTATACCCAATTTAAGGAATATTCTATTAAACATTTTGAAATTAATTTGCTGCTTTCTATGGCACTAACAGGGTCCAGTAAATTAGTTTCAAAATGGTCAACAGTTTTCCTGCGTAGATATCTTGAAATCGACACATTGGATTTCCTATGGTCAGTAGATGAAGTGACTCTATAATGGCAGATAGCTACCACGGCCTCCATACCGAATCGCTACCGTAGTGGTGGCCAAACATTACTGGTGGGCAGTTCTCTATATTATCCATCACGTGGCGTGATTTGGACACGGTTACGTCATTTTTCTGCGATAATGTCACGTGATTGCTACGCGGTTGTATTTGTCCCAGAATCGCAGAGGGTCGAATGATGTTCACAGACGACGATGATTCCCTCAGTGTTCTTATGTTATTCTTTCCGCATTGACTGTTGTTATGAAGACCTAGCGAGTTTGATTTAGATGTAAAAGTATGAATAGTTGGTAACGAAACATTCTGAGAGTTAGATACTACGTCACTGCTACTAGTCACGTGATTCGGCTGACGATCCGTAGACAACTTGTCACAATTGTTCTCCTTGGATTCGGTGATTCCATTCTGTGGTGTGCATTCGGTGGACATTTTCTCTATTTTGCGCTCATCGTTTTTCGCTTCTGCCGCTCGCGTCTTGGCATAATCCGCGAGATGGCGCATCATGTTCGTACGCACCTCCTTGGTCACGTCAGTTAAGTTGCCAAGATACGAGAATACCTGTTTAGCGCATTCTTTGTAACCGTTCTTATAGCGTTCGTCGGGTACCGTCTTTTCATCTGTACCATGGTGCGAAGACGGCCCGTTATGGAGAGCTTTCACGTACTTTACGGCCATTTCCAGAATGTCGGCTTTCTCCAGCTTTGAGACATCAATAGCCTGTGAATAAGAGCATAAGAACAATGGTTACAACTTTACATGACATATGGAAGTGATAGGAGCGCGAGAGCGAGCGAGCGAGCGAGAGAGAGAGAGAGAGAGAGAGAGAGAGAGAGAGAGAGAGAGAGAGAGCGAGAGAGAGAGAGAGAGGTGAGAGGGATGGACGGGCGGACGGATGGAGAGCGGGGGAGAGGGACAGTGGGAGAGGGGATGGAAAGGGGGAGGGAGGGAGGGAGGGATCCGGTGATTGATGAATTGATGGATGGATGGAGGGAGGGAGGGAGGGAGGGAGGGAGGGAGGGAGGGAGAGAGAATTGAGGCGTTAATATAGCTAGTATCAGGGGTGTTTATGACATGTTTGCTTGCATTCACTTCAATCCAGGAGAATCGTCTCCTTGGCCATGTTAGGCTGCACCTCACCCCTGGGCCCTGGCTCCTGCAAAATCAAATATGCCTAATCATAATGATAATGGATGGATCAATTTCAAGGTATACCCGGCCCATTTCTAGCTAACCTCCGCCCATGTCTTGCGCGTGTTGTGATCGATTTATATACTTTGAATCCTGAATTCCCATAGTCCCAATTTCAAGGAAACCTGTTGGTAGCAACAGCGTCCAGTCAAATTAGTTTCAAAATATTCATTAATTATTACGTCATATGCTTGAGTAACAGATTGGAACTAGCCATTGTGTGTTCTACATACTAGAATTACATTGTTACATAGGCCCCTATATTGGGATTGTTATGATGACAGATTGCTTGGAAAAGGTAAATGTATCTAGCAAAACACACATGTTTGAGATACCCCTCTGTCAGTAGCTTCCGGCGCCTTAACTAGGATAGTACATATAACCTTTTTAGTCTAACAAAATAAACTTTAATCTTGTAATATGTTAGTCTAAAGGCAGCAATAGCTTCCAGTCAAATTAGTTTCAAAATATTAAAAATAGTCTTCTATCTGGTATATAGTGTTTAGTTGAAACGGTTAATTAACATGGGATGATGGTTTGTAGACATTGCACAGCATTGACTAAATTTATAAATAGGGGCCTAATTAGATTTAGCTAGGAAAACATCTAGTTGGCTAAACTAACGGGAATAGTTTTCAAAATCCAGATCGTCCCATGACATTGATGTTCAGTCTGAAGGCGACCTGCAAAGAGACGTATTGCTATTACCGAGCCAGTCATTCCAGTGGTAAAATGTCAAAAATAGTCTTCTGTTCATCTGCAAATGGACATTTTCTATGAGATAATTGAAATTTTCTTGAACAGATTTGCTTGTTAAAGGGTTCATATCGTTACCGGTATTCGTTACTTTACACCGTGAAGCATATGAGGGGCCCTAAGAACTGCTATAATGTGATGTACAAATTCCAGGAAAAAACCCAGAAAGAGCTTCGGAAATCCCCTACACCTTTCAATATTAAAGGTGCATCTTCACACTAGAGTGGTTGAAAATAGAATTGTTAAAATTGCATACTTTTATAAGCTTAAATTATGTGCCTATGTGTAATGAAACGAAATAAAGCTTAACATGTTGATGATTCCATTCCATATAAATTAATATAATTTTTTAAGTTGCGAAATTGAAATAGAGGCCCGTGCGAGTAGCTTGAAGTTACTCAAGACGCCAAAAATAAAAACCTAAAATTATGTGGTGTCACTTGTTGGGGACCCTGAAATTTTGGGGCAAATGCGCTTTTTGCACTGACAATAGTTCGGCCCGGCAGCAATCACGTCTTCAAAATAAGGTCTGGACAAATCCAGCTGCTGTTACGTTTAACATCCTGCTTTCTTACTCACTTCTGTTTTCTGACCGCTGAGTACGAGAGCTTTAAGCTGATTCAAACAGGAATTGATCCGAGCTCGCCGACGTTTCTCCATTAATTGTTTGTTCGCCTGTAAGACAAAGCACACACACACCTACGTGTAGAATAATTTATTTAGATTTTGAAGCAATTTAGGAATCTCAGTTTCTCAGTCAATCATATGACGTCATAATCAACTATACATGACGTATAGGCTGACATCATGATCAATTACGTCATGAATGACGTCTTAAACGCTTAATTTAGTCAGTTAGATTGTACGAATTGCATGTCTTTACCATTTAATAAACATGCTGTTGAATATTTTGAAACTAATTTGACTGGACGCTGTTGCTGCCATAGGCAGCAGCAGCACCCAGTCAAATTAGTTTCAAAATAGTCAACAGCTTACCTGTTTGCTTTTCTGGAAATTGATAGTAAGGGAGTTCAGGGATCGATGGTGAAGTGTGGGTGGAGTTTAGCTAGAGATGGGCGGGGAATAGCTAAAACTGGGTTCCTTCATTATTAGGATAATTAAATTAAATCAATACCAAGGGCCCATAATTAAATGTTTGAAAGTTGACGCTTTGTACAGTTTTAATAATTGATTTAAAAATGGGAAAAGTTGTGATTTTGCCACGTGACCGGATTCTGAGTTATGATCTTCTTACATAATAGTCCACAGTACCGCTCAGAAATAATGTACCCTGTTTCCAAAACACGATTAAACGTCCTGTTGAATATTGTGAACGTAATTTGATTGGAATTTGGAAGTTGTTTAGGCAGTAATGGCTTCCAATCAAATTAACTCTTACAGCGTGTTTAAAATTGTACTAAACTAGCATGGTTCTGTTTTTGTTTTGAAAAGTTTGAAAGTTATGATCTGTACTGTAGCCTAGACGAAAATCTTAGATTGATAAAATAACTAACACGTTATCTGATCAACTCTGGATACGTTTCAAGTACAACCTATATGGCGTGAATTAAATTTTCATCGTCAAAATTTGAGAACGACAATTATTTTTCCTCGGTTCAATGAGATCACGCGAACTAAGACGAATTGTTAAAATTCTCAACTAATCTCATTTTTCGCACAATCCTCCAGCCATTCCCACGCACCTGGAATCCCGACCCCACAAGTAGCATCTCTCTATTTCCTTCTTAGCAGTCTGACTGCTACAAGCCACCAGATAATAATTTCAATGGACCATAATTCTGTGTCTGCTGAATATTTTGAAAACAATTTGACTGAAAGTTGTTGGTGGCAACAACTTTCAGTCAAATTGGTTTCGAAATATTCAGCATATCCAGAGTTAAAGCCCATGATAAATGTAATCTGCAAATATTCAGCAAACAGTCATCAGCAACAGCTTGTTTAAGATGGTTCTTTTGTAGTTAATTATTTTTTGAAAACTATTGTATTATATAGGCCTAGGTGATACCGTAGCTGTTGTTCGTCTTGTTGTCATGTAAGGACCAGACCTCAGTTTTAACATACCGAGATAGATACCAGTTATCATAATTGGAGTGAAATCCTGGCGTGAAGACTGAAGTAGCCTAAATCAGCAGTACATAGATCCGTCATACTGTCAGCCTTCGGCCCAACAAAGGCCAATAGGGACGCTTGCTCTACTGACTCCAACTAAACCCCCTTTATTCCGTGTTCTTGTTCTTTTAGCACCCTGGTGCCAAAATTAAACATTTTCAAATTAAATTAAAAGATGAACTGGTGTTCATTTTTCAACAAATTTGGTGGAAGATGTTGCTGTCGTAGACAGCAACATCGTCCACCAAAATTGTTGAAAAATATACACCAGTTTCTTTGGTATTGAAGATAGAATCGTGATATTAGAATCGTAAGGGTTAAAACCATTTAAGCATCACAGACCTATAGCAGACGTAGGGCAGCAACAACTTCCAATCAAACTAACGTCAAAATATCTAACAGCTGTCCAGTATAGTTGCTTTGAAATTGAGAAACTGACATTTCATGTCGTAAAAGGGTCAACGATGCCTGTAAACGTGAATCCTGCTGATACGTTTGTATTTAGCGAGTTTCAGTTAAATCATTTACAAAATATTCAGCGCAAAATTAACCACAGCGTGTGGTCGGGGCCTATAGGCATATATGAATGCTGTAGTCATGTGGTCTATGCTGCCTTATATAGGATAAATTGTCAATAGTTTGTTCAATATCAACAACAGGTGAATCACGCTCGGTCTAGTTACGTATTTTCAAAAGCGACCCGCCGCTCTCCTGCGCACCTGTCGTCAATAAGAGGAACAGGTCGCTTTGTGTTTGTCTGGACGCCCTGGGGAATACAGGTGAATCGATGATGTTCAGGTGTATCGCGGTGGTTGTCGTGGTAATTGATGCATCGCGATGGCTTGTCGCGTGTCAATGAAGCTGTGTTACATGCTTAGGAATGTAACCTAATATAGGACTACCCAATGCCGTCTTAACAAATAAATATAAAATCTTTTTGAAAAGTATTGAAAATTCATATGTTTAAATTAAAAGACAACAGGTGTCCGTGACGGATTGAGGTTATATATATACTGCTGAGCTGACAGATTACTTTGAAAAATGGCTTTGCTGTATACGATTATTGTCTAAAAGATTACAGTGACTGTGCCGTTCAGCCATCACCACAACCACCGCCACAACCGCCGTCGTTACGGCCATCACCATCACCATCACCATCACCGCCATCGTCATCTGCCTGAGGCAGCATCGGCTTCCCATCAAATTAGTTTCAACAACATCAACTGCATCATTCCTGTAAGATTGTCTTGAAATTAATATTCACAGCTGAATGGTTGAAAATAAAATTGTTAAAATTGTATACCTTTGGAGGCTTGAACTCTATCCCTCGATGGAATGAAACGAAACAAATCTTAAGATATGATTTAATTCCGTATAAATAAATTTCGTATTTTCAGCTGTGAATTTGAATTAGAGACTCCTGCCTCTGATTCGATTTGACAACGCAAACAATTGTATTGATTTATACCCAATGAAATCATCATAATTTATGTTAAGATTTATTTCGTTTCATCACATCGAGGCACGCAATTTAAGCCTCTAAAAGTATACAATTTTAACCATTTTATTTCTAACCATTCTGCTGTGAATATGCACCTTTAAGGTATTGGAAAGGGGGTGGGGGTGGGGGGGGGGGGGTGGGGGGTGCAATCTAAAACTATAGAATTTGTATAAGAACAATAATAAGCAATAAAAACTTACTTTTCTGTAAATATTTTCTTTTCGTTCTGTTATCGACGACCGGACGTGTCTAGTCGGTAACCGGTCAGCCATCTCTTCTTCCAGAAAGCGTATACACATATACCCACTACACTATAGCGTAGTCAAACGCACCTCCTAGATAATAATTTTCGGCTAATAAAATATCCAGGTATATAAATCTCAAGTAGTCTAGAGATAGAGGCACGTGCCGAAAAGAGTAGTCTTTGTACTGTGCGTATTTAGCTCTAATAAGCAGTATATCAAGTTTTCTCGCACTCGGGTAAGTTATCGTCTAGCTTGATTTTGGGTATACCATTCGCATTTATAATCCAACATATACACGCGTGCGCCCGTCTGGTTTGTATTTCCCGCAAAGCAACGTGATTGGCCAACACGACGTTGACTGGCCAAAGGCCTTCCCCATCATCCCGATTTGTATTGGACAACTCCTAACCCTTTGCAAGCCATGTGGTTGTACTATTTATTCAACGACATAATTAATTCTTTTTTGGGCGTTTAAAAAATAATTTGACTGATAGCTGTCGCTACCGAACCTTTCAGTCAAATTACTTTCCAAATTATGGACCAACAACATTCAGTTCAGTTATATTTAACATATTCACCTGTTTTCTTAGCTGATCCACCTGTATCAGTGTTCAGCTGTCACCCCTCTGAATTTCTGCAGACTACTTTTGCCACGAGGTTTATCTCTGGTTATGCTGAATATTCTGAAAGCAATTTGACTGAAAGTTGTTAGTGGCTAAGCCACTAACAACTTTCAGTCAAATTGTTTTCAAAATATGCAGCATATCCAGAGTTATTGGGAACATATCCAGAGTTATTGAAAATATTGTCTGGTGGCTTGCAGCAGTTCAACAATTATGGAATAATTCGGGGTGAACTGTGTTCGTGAGGGTATGGTTTGCTGATCTTTGCCTTTTTATCCTTTACTCAAATAAACATCGACTTTCTGAAGAGTATTTTAACTGTCAATCATCAGATATCTAGATGGCCCGCACGTGCTTAATTAGCGGGTCTTGGACATAGTGTTTCCGTTTGAAAAGTTTTAATAAAACAAAAACATCTCTGGTGTCTGATAAAAGAACCTTGGATGATTGGCGCTTAATTAGCAAAATGCAATGGTTCAAAGACTCAGAAATATCTGAACCTGTCGTAAAATATTTCAAAGACACAATTCCTTAATTAACCAATACCATAAAACCGCACACCCTTGCTTTAGAGGGCACGATGGATTGTCGTAAAATAACTATATCTACAGTACTATTATGTGGCCCCAAATGAAGGTGTCCGTTTTCGACAGGTTTCATTGTAATTTTCTGGAATCATTTTATAACGCACCTTTTAAGAACTGCTGGATACTTTAATCAAATTTGACTGGAATTTCACTGTTGCTATCAAATACCTATAGCTCGGAGATAGAACCGGTAGTAATATCACAGAGGAACTGAAAATGAGGAGGAGGGGTGGGGAGGAGGAGGAGTGTGTAGAAGAAGAAACAGAAGAAGAAGAAGAAAAAGAAGATGAAGAAGAAGAAGAAGAAGAACAACAACATCAACAACAACAACAACAACAACAACAACAACAACACCAGCAGCAACAACAACAACAACAACAACTCTTTGGCCCAAAACTTCAAACCTATTTTTCTATCTACAAGTTTGTAACAAGCGGGTGGACATTAATTGGATTTTGCAACATAACTGGAAACTGTAGCTATCTTAGACAAGTCAAGTGGCATTTTAGTTTCTGATGAAAATTGTGTCTTTAGCTTCTGTATGGGCATAACGGATGACGCTATACAGCAAAATATGTCTTAAAACACTTTAACACTCATACCAGCAAAAAAAAAACGATTTCTGGAGGAGCCTAGAGAAATGTCCCTTTTCAGACTAAGACAAGACTATTTTTTTTTTAATTTACCGCTGGAATTAGTGGCTCGATTGCCGAGCCAGTCACTGCAGTGGTAAATTTTCAAAACTCTTTCGCTCTGCAGACGGGAATTTTCTAAGAGAAACTCGAAATAAATTCGAGGGTTAATGGGTTAAGAGACAACTTTTATGGGATTATCAGCAATAAGTATTTATTGACAGGCGGTCTTTTAATACAAATGACGTGTTATAGGCCATAGGCCTACCTTGTGCAGCCAAAGGATGGCGGTACCTTTAGACAGGTGGTCGAAAGATCACCTGTCTTAAAGAACCACATTCTTTAGGCTCCAAAAGACAGGGGGTAACCTGAACAGGTCTGGACATATATAGTGTCTGCATAAGGGGACCTGACCATTCGCCTGGATGCAATGGTGGCATGATGTATCATGTAATAATGGCCGACTCGGCACTGGCTCAGCGTGCTAGCGAGATTTCTATCATGAAATTTACCTCTCAAATCCGTCTTAATTACGGGAGCATAAAATGTCAGCGAAATTTTATCTCCTAATTAGAAGAGAATTCATCGTAATGGCGATATTTCTCCGTATGATGCTAGAATTAGCCCCGATTTCTACGGAGATACGGGCTGATAGTGCCCTCCACATCGCCGCCCTTTGGCGACTGGCGAGCAGCTTCCTGCTCACGTGCTCCGCACGCGGCGGCAAATTTGAATACGCCGTCTGCCAGTGTGATTTCCCTGGTGGGTTACCAGCACCGTTGCACTAGACAACAACGCCCCTCAGCGAGTTTTCACCACGGGCAGACGATATCCCGTTACGCGGGAGTTCTGAGAATGGGAACTAGCTGACAAGTTTGAAGATGCGCGCACGTGCGTGCAGCTGCGTCGGCTGCTACATGTGGTGAGTTGATCACCAGGAGGCTGACAGACTCTTAAGGAAATCCCTACATGTAGACTTTATCAATTTTCATACTCTGCCAACCAAGAACAAACACACTTAGCCATTCTCTTTCTGAATTAATACCAGCCACATCATCGCAGAGGAAGCCAAGTATGAAGTGTGTTGACTCTTCAGTATTCTGAGCGCAAACCGACCAAAAATTAACTCCAAGACAGCAAGTGCAAGTCAAATTGTTTTCAAAGCTATTCAGCTTGATTTTGATTATATACGTACTATGTCATGGAAGTAATCTGTAGTCTATTCAAACCTATACATATAGCTATTGGATTGATATCGTATTGTGAACTACTTATAGTGGGAGAGGGAAAACTGAGGTGTGGTTATCGCCCCCCCCCCCACCTTACCCACCCCCTCCCCACACTGTTGCTACGCCTATGTAAATATGCAAAGAGACAATGACGGCAGCAGACATTTGGATATTCCAACTCCAATCATGGCAGACGTCATGTGTTTGCTGAGACGGAATAACATTCCGATATGAATGTCAGGAAAGTTATGTATCATGTAGGTGAAGCAGATGACTGCGACGGGGAATCTGAGATTATAGCGTATTATTCGCGATCTCCTATTAATATAGTGACTGCTCACGGAATGCTTCCAGTAGATGATGCACAACATTTGGTTTAAACAGAATTTTTGTTTGTTCAAATGGGAGCACGTGTCCTTACTGTGTCCCCGAATACAGGGGTGAAGGAATGTACTTTGACTTTGAGGTGTGTGGGACTATGGGTGTGGTCAAAACAGTAGGGGGCGGGGCGCTATGGACATACTTTGTGGGGGAAGAAAATCCTGAGGTGGGGTTATCGCCCCCCCCCCTTGATCCCCCCTCCCGACACTGTTCCTACGCGTATGTAAATATGCAAATACACATGAGGATATAATATAATAAATGCGTCAAGGTGGCGGATTGTAAAGATAATTAATAGCATTTCAACCCTTTCACAATCAAGCCGCCCAGAAACGGCATGTGAGGTGGTCGTGAGAAATGTCCATTCTCAGATCAAGAGAAGACCACCCCATAAAACCTAACACTCACTGGCAGAGAGAGAGAGAGAGAGAGAGAGGGAGGGAGGGAGGGAGGGAGGCAGGCAGGCAGGCAGGCAGGCAGGCAGGCAGGCAGGCAGGCAGGCAGGCAGGCAGGCAGGCAGGCAGGCAGGCAGGCAGGCAGGCAGGCAGGCAGGCAGGCAGGCAGGCAGGCAGGCATGCAGGCATGCAGGCAGGCAGGCAGGCAGGCAGGCAGGCAGGCAGACAGGCAGGCAGGCAGGGAGGGAGGGAGAGAGAGAGAGAGAGAGAGCGAGGGAGGGAGGGAGGGAGAGAGAGAGAGAGAGAGAGAGAGACAGAGAGAGAGAGAGAGTTAGAGAGAGAGAAGAGGGGGAGGGGGGGGGGGTGGTGGTGGAGGGGGGGGGGTGGGAGGGGGGGGGGGGAGGGAGATATGATAGGCGGATGGTGTTGGTGAAAAGGATGGGTTAGAAAATACGATGATAGAGCTCTTAAGTTTGGTTACTGGCGCTTGTAGATGGTACAATGCAATACTGCTCAATCGAATTTTGTATAGCTTTGTGCAACGATTGCTAGATTATTGAGCTTACTAGATTGTCTATTGCGGCTCCACTGCTTGGTTAGGTGATATGTGCTGCACTAAAGCGACTGGTTCCAACTACATATTCGGAAAGGATGGCGGACATTAAGATGTTTGTTTCCACGTTCACGGTGCTGTTGCCATATATAGGAGTTGCTTAGCTGTCATAAGGGTAATGATTTTTAGTGCAGGATCGTTTTTCAAGGAGACTCTTTTGTCCTTGAAAATAGAGCAGCGGAAAAGATATTGGTTTACAGATTCATCTGAGTGTCCGCATGCATGATAATAAGTGTCGTCTAACAGAAGGTCCCACGTAGGAGGTGGTGGTATTGGTGACATAGATTTAAGTTTGCATTTTAATCCTTCTATGGCCCTAGACACTGTAGCAGGCGCAGCGCGGAAGCACCAGGCGCGACCTTTTGCGGGTGGGTGGGGGGGGGGGAGTTGGGGATATGAACTACGACTGGTTCCGGTTCGATCGATTCTGTATGGCTTACAGAATGTCCCGTTGTTATAGTTGATAACAATGCCAGTTTATTGCTACAAGAACATGTAGACGCCCATATAGGCGATATTTGAGATTAATCAAGCACAATTCTGCTATCCAATCACCCAATCGACCCATCGACTGAGAGACCGACCGACCGAAGCAATAAAGAAGCTTCCCAAATCTAAACTCGTCCACAGTCACTTTTTGACGCCTCAGGTGTAAGATGTCTCACAAGCATATTTGTATTATTCTTGCGTCTCCAGTTAGTCATTTCTCCATATTTCATTTGAAGAAGGTGTGTTATGGATGAATCCAGTTTTAGCTATACCCTGCCCGTCTCTCGCTCGTGTTGGGATCAATCGATCGATAGACAGGCGCACGCGCACAACTCGTGCAGGTTTAACTGATACGTTGAAGCAGGGGTGCACATGTGCAAATACTTGGCCATTCTTTCAACAGCCGAACCGCACATCATTCGGCGGGTCATCAGACCTCTTTGAGGGTTCGCCATTACGCAATGCGATAGCCAAGTGTTGCATGGCTATTACTGATTGATGACTTCAAAAGGTGGCACGGACAAAGGCTTCCACATTACAGATAATGAGTGGACAGTGAGCAGACAGATAAGCTAACCAATAGATGCACCAGACTAGTACCGAAAAATCAGAAGTTATTTATTTGATTGGCGTCTATGGAGTCTCTGATTCCAGGTCCCATTCACGGCATATCTAGGCTGGCTTTACTTTAGTGTATTATTGGTACCTTCCCCAGGGCAAGGGACGAAGGAGCTTGCCTATGTTTCCAACGACGCCGAGATAGCGCAACCTCGGGCGTGAAATGGGCTCTTCAGTTAATAGTCCTGGGCGCTAGACACTACATCAAGAGATGGGCGGGCATAGCTAAAACTGGAAAGATCCATTGACCATAGGGCCACGCGTATAATAAATTGGTTTATAATTCCGCATCGTTTGCAAACAGAGTACAGACCAATCGCTATCCAATTGGTTATTGGTTCTATACCACTGACAAATTGTACAACTTGGATATTGATGCGTTACAACCTCACATCAATTCTCGCATATCGGTTAGAAATTTCTGACCAAGTTTCGAGTTTCAACACATTACTTTAAGCAATCGAAGACTTGGGAAACATGCTGGTAGTTTAGCTTTTCCATCATATATATAGCAAGAAAATTATATTTTCTGTCTTGAAATTTAAATGATGCTGATAATTTAAGAAACGGGTCTTAGATATCCTATGCAGCAACGACTTACAGTTAAATTGTTTTCAAAATATTGAACGAGCGTCGTGTTTACCATAGACCTATAGGTTTAATGGGAGACGTGCGCGATTCAGGAGGAAAAATGACTTTACTAAATTGAAGAATGCAGTATGTTGCGACAGAATGGTAAATATTTAAAACCTGATATTTCAAGACGTTATCCAATATGGGAGAGGAATCCTTTGATGTCCCGTTATCTGAGTCCATGGATTCAGAGTAATGGGTGAATAAACACGTGCAATGGTAACCCATTGATCACGTGGTCAGCTGTAATCTGGATGCTAATTCGATGCAAGTATGATAAACAGACTTTGCTAACATTTAGATTAACTCTCAAATTTGTCCAAGAAAATTTAAATTTTCTCATAGAAAATGCCCATTTGCAGACCAAGAAAAGACTGTTTTTGACAATTTACCACTGGAATGACTGGCTCGGTTATCGAGCCAGTCATTCCAGTGATAAATTGTCAAACATAGTCTTCTTTTGGTCTGCAAATGGACATTTCTTATTAAGACCACTGCAGAAGTCATTTTGGCTGATATGAGTGTTAAAGAGTTAAACCTGAACTAGTGTGGTTAAAAGTCCGCGATTCCAAACGTCTGGTATTATGCCACCTCTATTTTCAAATGGTATGCATTCTAACAAATGCGAGCGCACTTTAATTGCAACGTAAGCCCGGATTTGCCAAAAAATGTTTATAAAAAGAATTGACAGACAATCCGATCGACAGGCCGATTTGTGCTGTTGCGAGTCGTAACAAAAAATCGTAGATTACATGGCACTGACCGTGTAGCCGAGGGATTGTAAGAGTGACATCATAATCAACACGCCACTTGTTAGCTGACGTCACTATCATAATAACTTCGTTCCGGCACGAAAATAAAAAAATCCGTCACGAAGTTGTACGAATTGTTGCTCTTTGATGAATTTTAGAACTAATTTTACTCGGGGATGTTGCTACCATAGGCAGCAACAGCACCAGGTCAATGTAGTTTCAAAATATTCAACAGCTTTTCTATTATATTAGGTTCCCTGGAAATGTCGACTCTGGGAATGTGGGTTTAAAAGTTCAAAGCGGCTTCAACACGAGTAAAAGTGAGCCGAGCTTAGCTAGAAAGGGGCGTGGCATAGCTAGAAACTGATTTATTTATTGGCAGTTATTGGCAATGACGGAAGTAGCTTTTACCAAGCTATGAATTCATAGTTAAATAGATATAAATGTTTCTCCAGTCGCATTAGCCTTTGATAATTAAAAGAGGTCAAAATCGTTAATTAATTTGAGCCATGATATTATGTGCGATGTGCGGAGAAGGGAGAGAAAAGGAGAGAGGGACGGAGGGAGGGAGAGGTATGGCGGGAGAGAGAGAGAGAGAGAGAGAGAGAGAGAGATAGAGATAGAGAGAGAGAGAGAGAGAGAGAGAGGAGGGAGGGAGGGAGGGATTGAGGGAGGGATTGAGGGAGGGAGATAGGGTGGATGGGAGGGAGGGAGGGAGGGGAGGGGGGAGGGGGGAGGGAGGGAGAGAGGGTGGGGGGGAGAGGGAGAGAGAGATGGAGGGAGGGAGAGATGGATAGAGGGGGCAGGGAGTGAGGGAGAGAGAGCGAGAGAGAAGAGGGAGGGAGGGAGGGGTAGGAGAGGGAGAGAGAGGTGAGGGAGCGAATGAAGGGAGGTAGGAAGGGAGAGATTTTCTCAGAGTGACATCATTGGGATTCCGCATTCCTGGTTGTACACGTTCTCTTGCTATATGCCACTGTTTACGAATGTTTCTGGTAGGTGGTTCCTTCTGCTCACAGAATTTCACGATAACGGGTCTTGCTGGGTCGGTATGTGGTCAATACATGACCGTATTGGTCCAGTGTGGTCTAATATTGGTCCGTAAGTTGTCTTAGCAAGGAATTGTACTCTTCATGATTTTTCCAGGACTGGAATTTAGTTTTTCAAATTCCATGATTTTCCAGGATTTCCACGACGCGTGCGAACCTTGACTATGATTATAAAATTTTGTTCTTGGGATGAAAGAAATTCTTTGAAATATTCGGATAATCATACATTTAATTTTAAAACTGTGTCACAAATGTTTAAGGCGAGGGTCCGTAATCTTCCATTGCTCCTTCTTCGAAGTGTTTCATGGTCAGATAACCACGGTTAGTTCGCAATCTCTATGATTTGTGTGTGTTTTACGTCCAGTGTTATGCTCGGCAGATTTGTTGATTTTAGACAGGTGGTGAACGGGCGCGTGGCGATCAAACAAACAAAAACGTCTTTACATGAGATTAGAAAATAAATGATTATATAGTTGAAACATGAGGTAGGCGAGGGAGGTGCTTCAAGTTTGTCCCTGGCCATTCGAAGTCAAGTTATTTTCCCGTTGTTTGCATATAATCTCGTGGATTCTCGTGACACGTGTTTCGCTCTGAATCAAAACGATATTTCCTGTCACCATTTAGCCACACCCGACCTAGTCCTATCATGGGCGGTGTAGGTAAGCTCCGTATCTTCTCCATGACCATGATCGGACCCACACATAAACATTTGGAAATGTCACTGTATGAGCGGGACTGCACACAGGCCGTTTTAAGCAAACTAAGTGATAATAAATATACTATCCCATGAATGGGAATACCATGTAGAAATTCACATGGAAAAATGGGTAAAATATCAAACAAATCTTCACAACCAACTGAAGGTCCACATTATCCTCCAGACGTACTGGAGATTATCAAGTTTAACCCGTCTTGTGTCAACTTAACCCTTTAATGGTCAAGTTGGTCAAAAACGACCTGGTAGTGATCGTGAGAAATGAACATTTGCAGGCTAAGAGAAGAGCATTTTTGAAAAGTTACCACTGGAATGACTGGCTCGGTAACCGAGCCAGTCATTCCAGTGGTAAATTTTCAAAAATACTCTTCTTGGTCTGCAATTGGACACTGGCTAATCAGCAATTTGAATCTTCTTTCACTTCTGATGAATTTCCATTTGAAGGATGACAGAAATCTATTTTTTTTGTAAATTTTCGTTATAAATTTACAAAAATACTCTTTTGGGATGCAAAAATCTAAATTTCCTTGAAAGGTTTTGGCAATTAAATAGTTAATTAACATAAATAGTATTTTGAGCGCTTTAATGCGCTGTTGACACAGAAGTGATTATGTAAGTGTTTTCGTCTGGAGACTGTTGCAAGAAATACTACAAATTCTGCTTTGAATCAATATTCTTCAATCGAAGAATAGAGATGTTACGTGTACGGGTTATATAAGTACGGTCGTGGGGTATTTGACTATGCTGCCACGTGTACGGTCGCGGGGTATTTGACTATGCTACCATGTGTACGGTCGCGGGGTATTTGACTATGCTGACATGTGTACGGT
Source organism: Chaetoderma sp. LZ-2023a (assembly GCA_034401795.1). Taxonomy (NCBI): domain Eukaryota; kingdom Metazoa; phylum Mollusca; class Caudofoveata; order Chaetodermatida; family Chaetodermatidae; genus Chaetoderma; species Chaetoderma sp. LZ-2023a. Next base: position 170,094,994 of record CM067359.1, read on the forward strand.
CGTGGGATATTTGACTACGCTGACCTGTGTACGGTCGTGGGATATTTGACTACGCTGACCTGTGTACGGTCGTGGGGTATTTGACTACGCTGACCTGTGTACGGTCGTGGGGTATTTGACTATGCTGACATGTGTACGGTCGTGGGATATTTGACTACGCTGACCTGTGTACGGTTGTGGGGTATTTGACTACGCTGACCTGTGTACGGTCGTGGGGTATTTGACTATGCTGACATGTGTACGGTCGTGGGGGTATTTGACTATGCTGACATGTGTACGGTCGTGGGGTATTTGACTATGCTGACATGTGTACGGTCGTGGGGTATTTGACTATGCTGACATGTGTACGGTCGTGGGGTATTTGACTATGCTGACATGTGTACGGTTGTGGGGTATTTGACTACGCCGACCTGTGTCTGGTCGTGGAGTATTTGACTATGCTGACATGTGTACGGTCGTGGGGTATTTGACTATGCTGACATGTGTACGGTCGTGGGGGTATTTGACTATGCTGACATGTGTACGGTCCTGGGTATTTGACTATGCTGACATATGTACGGTCGTGGGGTATTTGACTATGCTGACATGTGTACGGTCGTGGGGTATTTGACTATGCTGACATGTGTACGGTCGCGGGGTATTTGACTATGCTGACATGTGTACGGTCGTGGGGTATTTGACTATGCTGACATGTGTACGGTCGTGGGGTATTTGACTATGCTGACATGTGTGCGGTCGTGAGGTATTTGACTATGCTGACATGTGTACGGTCGCGGGGTATTTGGCTATGCTGACATGTGTACGGTCGCTGGGTATTTGGCTATGCTGACATGTGTATGGTCGCGGGGGTGTGGGGTGGGGGTGGGGGTGGGGGTATTTGACTATACTGACATGTGTGAGTGGCTAAGTAGAGTTGACGTTGAGTTTGCTCCAGGAATTAACCACATTTTTTGACAGATTATACAAAGTTATATAAAGTAAATTTTATAGTACCGTGTAGCCGACGATAAGACCTTTCAGTTAGTATAATCTAAATGAATAATGAAGTCAACTGCGAAGAGAGAAAAGAAGAGAAATAAACTCATCAAAATCCGATAGTGGCGGACAGAGCCTGGACACTAGTTATACTGTGAATACAAGTAATGCTGACCGTCATGTTAGGAATAGCAGTGATTGTAATACAATGGTATTAGGCGAATACGTAAACAAAGACACGGTTCATGATAGCCATACGAGGCTGGTGGACACGCAGCGGAGTATGGCCAGCGCTGACCGACCGGTGAGTGATGCTATTGCTTGTGCTAACGATTTGCTATACGCACCCGTATGCACAGACTCAAATGTAAATAGTGGCTTGGCATCTCTTAATAACAATATGAATGTGCCTGTTAATGCCGAGACAATCACTGCGTCACACACTACGACTACAAGCATAACCACTGCTAAAACTACAATCTCTAACACTCTAAACTACACATACGGGATTAATATGCGAAACGGTTACACGTATAATTACAGCACCCGACACTGAACTACCAGTACCCGTGCAGCAGTACATATATGTCACCTAGGGTCAGGGGATCACCCATGCTCATTGGGCATAACCCAACTCCATAACCAGGGTTGGTATTGAGGCACTCTTCGACGCCACAACCACAACACCACGGGAAACCTGGAATCCCTCCCTTACAGAACATGTTTGAAGAACGAAATGGCAGTCTGCCTTCTGTTATCATCGACGAGCCAATAGGGAGATTTGGCGGAGACAGCACAAAACATGAAAACGCTGGCATTGACTATGTTATAGAACAGCTGAATGTATTGAACCTTATGCTAAAAGATAAACTTCCAAAATTAGATAGACTGGACCTAATGGAGAGTAAACTAGATGGAATACATAGTGAACTCAAAAGAACTGAAAACAGGGTCGCTGAAGTTGAACAGAGTGTACAATTTCTTAGTAATAAATATGACGACTTTTGCGCGGGGTTATGAAACGTGACCTGCATACTGTTAAAATTCAACTGGATGATAACATCGAGACCGTACACAGGAGAATGCGACAGCTGGAGAATAACATAAGTGAACCGAATCAGACCGTCAATACAGCCCTGCAAGCCCAGTTGCAAAAATTGAAAGAGGCCCACCTTGAATTGCAATCGCGCAGTATGAAAAACAATCTTCTCTTTATGGGTATCCAAGAATCAGAGGGAAATGAGGATTGTGAAGGGGTAGTGAAAGACTTTATCTCCGGCAAAATGAAAATAGATCAAGACATTCCAATTGAAGTAGCGCACAGCATTGGCCCTCGTGATACATTTGCAAAGACTGGAAGGCCCCGTACAATTGTGGTTAGATTCTTTTTCACGCAAGGATCGGGAACTGGTGCTATGTGCAGCTCCGAGAACTCTACGTGGCCAACCGTTTAGAGTAAATTTCCAATATCCGAGAGAGTTCAAAACAACAACAAAACGATGACGACGACAACGACGAAGACGACGATGAGGACGACGATAACAACAACCATAAGATAATAAATATCTGCAACACAAACCTCATTAAGACCACCGCGCTCAAAAGCAAACATAGTGCGTCTCATATGAACGTATGTGGACAAATAGTTAACAACAAACATATAGATTGCCATAATAGAATGATAAACGCAACGCAACGAGATAACAGAACTGCAAATGACATTTGAGCAATTAATATCGACGCTGTTGGCGATATTTCTGCCAGTATCGCTAATGAGTATAGCAGCATAAATGACATTCGCGTCCTCGAGAACTGTAGCAGTGCCAAGATCACCAATGTCAATAGGACTAATGCCAGAAATAATGATGTTAATATTGGTAATAATAAGGTGATAATAATAATTGTAATGATGACGATAATATTGAGTCAGACTACTTTTTGTGCAACATTGGTGTAAGACAAGGAGAAAACTTATCTCCCTTTTTATTTTCAATCTTTTTGAACGATCTAGAAGACTATTTAACAGAACACGGAATATCCGGTCTTAGCTCATTAACCCAACAGGCAGAATTCTACTTAAATCTATTTCTTTACCTTGCAATACTGCTATATGCAGACGACACAATACTTATGGCGGATTCTCCTACGGCACTGCAACGCGCCTTAAATGTCTTTATACGACTATTGTACTGCCTGGAAACTACATGTTAACACAACAAAAACTAAAGTCATGATAATTTCCTAACGTAAGCAGCGGACAGAATTAAACTTTAAAAGTGGAGAGCACCCTATCGAGATTGTGGATGAATTTATTTATTTAGGCGTCTGTCTCAGACAAAACGGAAGCTTTGTTATCTGTAGGACTCGGAACGTTAAACAGGCAACCAAAGCCACTTTCTCTTTACTAAGTAAAATAAAGAGCATGGCATCCCAATAGACTTACACCATTATTTATTCGACACAATGATAACACCTATCTTACTGTATGCCTCGGAAGTGTGGGGATTCGAAAATGATCGCCAGATAGAAACTTGCCAAACTAAATTCTTTAAAAATGCATTGCCCCTTAAGAAATATACACCAAATGCCATGATATATGGCGAATTGGGCCGACTGCCACTCAATATAACTATAAAATGTAATATGGTCAGGTTCTGGGCTGGGTTGGTAAACGCTGGGTATGGGAAACTGTCATCAACACTGTACTACTTAGCATTAGAATTCTCAAGAGAACGAAATATTGAAATCAAATGGATTAAAACCAGCAAATTCATTCTAGAAACAACTGGCCAAGCAGACTTGTTCTACCAGGAGGAAATAAACACCGCACAAGTAATCACCAAAACAAAAAGAGTCCTCGAACAACAATATACTGATAAGTGGAAAGCAACCATAACCCAATCGTCACGTCTGACATTCTATAGACAGATCAAAGATAATATATTTTTTGAGAAATATTTAAAAATCCTACCGTACCGAGAAGCTCTTATCTTATGTCATTTCCGAACACCTAACGAAAAATTAGCGATTGAATCCAAAAGATGGCTAGGTATTGACAGATCAGAAATATTGTGGTCTGAATGCAACTGCGTAGAAGATGAGATGCATTTTCTTTTCTCATGCTCTAAATTCAATAGACAAAGACAGAAATTCATACTACGATTCTATACAGAAAACCCTAATACGGAGAAAACTAAAGGATTGTTTGCAATATGCAATAAACGGCTCCTTATCAAACTCTCCAAATACTTGTTAGCATAAAAAAAAATTAAACAGCTAGACTAATTCATCCATCTTCTCACCCAATCATACACCCGAGTTATCCATCAAACCCAAGCATCCATCGTCATCATTGTTAAGGCGATGCTAATCTCATCTCAAATGCGATAGATTGTACGATAGATTATAGTTTATAGATTCCATATCATTCACATCCTGTTACATTCCCTGACCTGTATCACAATAATCTGCTTTGTAACATGGTGTAAACGTTGAACAGTGATCACCGTGATTTTGTTTACTCAAGCGATAGTGTATGGTGTCATGTAAGTGCCAATGCATTACATTCTTTATTATGTAAATCATCTTGTTGAATATTTTGGGGATAATTTGATTGGAAGTTGTTATTGCCTATGGCAGTAACGGCTTCCGGTCAAATTAGCTTCAAAATAGTCATCAGCTTATTTGTATGATTGTTTTTATATCACATTGCCAAATTATATGTAGCACCGCTATGACTGAGCGTATTGACCAAGGCAGTTTTTCCTTCTGATTGGTTGAAAAGTAAGGCATGACAGCCACCGTAGGCTTTGGAAATGTACCAACGTTTAGCTACTCAAGCCTGAATAGCTTTCTTTAGCGGCATGATAACAAGCTTAATATTATATTTTAGTTTACGAATGACGTGTTAGATCAGCTGAACAGCTATTATATGAAGTTAGTTCTCCTTTAATACTGCCTGAAACACTGCAAGGGCAAGTGGCCCAAAATAGAATAATAAATTCATTATTGTTGTTATCATTATTACGTAAGCGGTCCCACCGTCGTAGCCCTCGTCGGCAACTTGGCGGAGATGGTGTAATAATAATAATAATAATAATAATAATAATAAATAATAATAATAATAATAATAATAATAATAATAATAATAATATTGTATTTCCACCGCCATTGTCAATGTACAAATAATCCTCATATGCCGTTGTCACGGCCTGAGTGTAATAAAGAAAATACAAAATACGAGGGTAAGGATAATGAAAATGATAATAATAACTATATTAATGGTGGTGATTGTGGAAATGGTGATAATGATAGTAACAACAATAATAACACCTCAATTGTACATAATTATATGAATTATGAGAATTATAATGATAAAACGGTTTGTACTGAAACTAATCTCTTCCAAAAAGCTCATGACAGCGGCACTAACCACAACAATAACAACGACGATGACGATAATGGTAACGACGGCGGAGATGACAACAACGAGGACATACCGATGCATTGTGTCAAATCTGACTAGAAAGCTCAAACTCTCGTTCATAAATGTTTGCGGATTGAGGCGCAAACTACAATATCCAGAAATGGATGATCTTATAATGAACTCTGATATAATTGTTATAGCCGAAACCAAACTGAACGAGTATGACGTAATTACGTACCCAAACTACCACATCATTTTTAAAAAATAGGAAAAATGCCAGGGAAACATCTGGCGGGATAGCTGTCTTAATTAGGAAGGATAAATGTAAATTTGTTCATGAAATAAAATCGCCAAGTGCATATATACTGTGGATTACAATTTCTAAAGCTATCACAGGACTTGATAATGAAATCACAATGGGTCTGTAGATACGCTTCAGTTGAAGTCTTTGATGAAATTGAACAGGAGTTATTAACCCTTGCCAAACACACTATATATATATTATACTCATGGGCGATTTGAATGTCAAAAATGGCGCACTGGATGATAGACTAGAAGTTGACTATGATTTGCTTAATATTTGCCAAAATCCCTCCAATTTAATGGAATCTCGTTTAGAAAGAAGGCGCAATGAAATGTTGATTAAACGCAAATCATCTTACATAAATCGACCAAACGCATTCGGCAGAAAACTAATAAACCTTTGTAAATGCAATAATCTACTCATATACAACGCTAGGATCGGGAATGACAGATTACCAGGGTAAACAACTTGCAAAACCATTTTAGTAGTGGACTTCGTAATCTCGTCCTATGCATTACTAGGCTACGTTAATGACTTTAATATATTAGAAAATTCACCATTCACATCTGATATACACTGTGCACCACTAACCGTAACGTATGAATTTATGACTAACCGAGCAAACCAGCACCAACCGTTTAGACACGGCCCTATCAAAAACAATTCTGCATCAGTAACTGCATCAGCCTCATGGAAAACTGAGAAAACTACAGAATTCGTAAAAATGTAGCTGAAAGTCCATTACTAGAGCGTCTAAAAACCAGAATGGTAGCACAATTAATAACGTAAATAACATCAGGGAACTGGTCGCTAGTGTAAATGAACTGTTTAAAATGCAGCAGATAAATTAAGGCTGCTAGAACAGAAGAGTGTCAGAACAGAGGATCGCCGATCGGTGGCTGCATGAGGGAGGTGGGCTGTCAGAACAGAGGCGTGATAACGTTGCGGCAGCTCGTCCTAGCACTCATTTAGAGACACATCCTTAGTGGTATACCGATCACATGTGATCAACCACATATTGTATACAGAACAGAGGCGTGATAACGTTGCAGCAAACAAAAAAAATAAATAAAAATAACTTAAAAAAACTTCCGTACCCCACTGTCCCGGAGAACCCCCGCATTATCGCTGGCCGGCCGGTCTCTCAGTAGTCAAGGGGCCAGCTGGACGCTATTGTTATGCAAATGAGCTCTTGGCCTATTTAAATACTGCGTTCTGATTGGTTGTTCTGAATAACCATGTAGACGCTATTGTTCTAAATGAACAGGTAGACGCTATTGTTCTAAATGAGTGGGTAGACGCTATTGTTCAAAAGTGTAGGGTACACGCTATTGTTCTAAATGTGCATCTGCACGCTATTGTTCTAAATGTTCGTCTGGCTGCTATTGTTCTAAATGAGCATATGCACGCCATTGTTCTAAATGTGCGTCTGCATGCTATTGTTCTAAATGTCTATTCGCTATTTAAATGACACGTGTGTTAATTCATAATTAGATTAATGTGATTTTTAAATGGGTTTTGACATGTATAGCTCTGCGTAATGATGAGCGTGTACCAAGTGATCATGTTTAATGTATTAATTAGGTGGGCGGCGCACACCCCCTCGTGGTTAAAAAGACATTTTGAAACTAAGTGGCTTCCTATGTCAAATTGTCACATTGAATATGACTTTTGAGTAATGGTGTACTGCACGAACGATAGCGGTCACATATGAATTGCAGGTGACCAGCTGTACCAACAGTTTAACGTACTAATTAGGTGAGTGGTGGTCCCCAGCCCCCTCATGGTTAAAAAGTAGAATATTTTGTGAATTGTGGTTTCCTATGTCAAATTGTCAAACAGCGCTTTTTGAACAATAGTGTGCATGAATGCCTGCATGAACAATAGCATGTTGACTTATAAATTGTTCAGGCAGGTGGTCGCTGGTATCTGCTGAATATTTTGAAACTAGTGTGAATTATAGCTTCCTATGTAAATTATTATCAAAAAATATTCATTCCTTAGTTGTATATCTGTCGATATTTTGATACTAGCATGAATTGAAACTTTTTATGTCAGATTAGTATTAAAAGAATATTCACTTAAACTACTACTGCACCACGATTTAAGTTTGAAAAAAAATAAAAAAATAAAAAAATATAGTTAATTCCTTATCATATATCTGTTGAATATTTTGAAACTAGCACGAATTGTAACTTCCTATGTCAAATTAGTATATAAAAAAATATTCGCTTAAACTACCACTGCATCACGATTTAGGTTTGAAAAAAAAAAAATGTTAAAATATAATTAAGTCCTTAGTTGTATATCTGATGAATATTTTGAAACTAGCACAAATTGTAACATCCTATGTCAAATTAGTATACAAAATTATTCGCTTAAACTACCACTGTGCCATGATTTAGGTTTTGAAAAAATCAGAAAATAACATTTTGTAAGTTATATGGTATTTGACCCTATCTCGACCAATCAGGATTTAGAACAATGGCATCCAGTGGCCACCTGCATGAACAATAGTGCACAGCTGGGTCATTTAGAACACGTGTCCAGCACCCACTTATGAACAATAGTGCATAACTGACACTTATGAACAATAGCGGACACCTGCATGAATTATAGCGGGCATCGTCCACCTGCATGAACAAAATGGGTTCTAGTTAGTATAAAAGTGATATGATTTAACATAAACGCATGTATCGACCGCTACATACTATAAAATTGAATGAAGACATTAATAGAATGGTGTTAAAATAAATAATAAGAGTTTAATGTGTAAAGAAGTTGTCAATATATAGCGAACTTATTCTCATGATAGTAATCTTGTTTCTTAGAGCAAGTAGTGAACTATATTTGGCCATTTAGCATTAGGATATCGATTTATTTACACAATTATGGATGATAAACTAAACGAACAAAAGAATGCTATTAATGTGATCTTACAGCAGATGGCCGACGAGGATCACATGCCATTAAACAATGACACTACATAACGCGTGTATCAGACACCATGTGAAAGCATACTTGACCATGCTGATCAAGTGCCTATCTTCGACCAAACAGAACAACATGTCAAACAAAATGAGACTAGTGACCATGTGGTGAACTTTATGCAGCAAATATCATCGTGTAATCCACTTACTAATGATGACCGTAATCAATATTTGCAGCACGTTGACCCTGAGCTATTGAGCAATAATGAACAATTTTTATTAGATCTGTTGGATAATGACAGCGTACCCACTCCTACTGCCATCATGATGGATGCGAATATTATGCAGCAAGTATCTGGCTGTTTACCACCCGCTGATGTACCTTCTTCTAGCCAGCCTCAGTATGACAGTTTATTGGAATATGGTAACTATATAAATGAGCCTACACGACAATTGCCTATCTTTGATCAAACAGATCAGCGAATCACTCAAAATGAAATTAGCGATGACGTGGAGAACATTATGCAGCAAATATCTGCACGCATTCCATTCACTGATGACAATCTTAATCAATATTTGCAGCATGTTGACCCTGAGCTATTGAGCAATAATGAACAATTTCTGTTAGATCTGTTGGATAATGACACCATAGCCGCTCCTAAAGACATCATGATGGATGCAAATATCTAACTGTTTACAGCATTCTGATGTACCTTCTTCTACACAGCCTTAGTTCGTTGATGTATTGGAATATGCAAATGAGCCTACATGACAAGTGCCTATCTTCGATCAAACAGAACAACGAATCGCACAAAATGTGACTAACGATGATGTGATGAACACTATGTATCAAATATCTGCATGCATTCCACTCACTAATAATGATCATAATCAATATTTGTTACATGATGACACTGAGCTATTGAGCAATAATGACAGGCAAACACTGCACAAATTACAGAGCTGAAGTCGAAGCACTGGTTCATGTAGCTAATACCATCAGCAGAACAGCAGACCCTATTGCACAGATTGTCTTTTTATCTGATGCCCACTCAGTCCTTGAGGCTATCACCAAAGGTAAGCTGCCACAACTTGAAGAAGCATTACAAACCATCAAATGCTTTCGGATAGCACTGCAGTGGATCCCCTCACACTGTGGAGTCCAAGGAAATGAGGAAGCAGACAAGATGGCAAAGGTGGGTGCAGAAGAGAATCAGACAGAAAACATGGTTACACATACAGAGATGAAGACTATCATTAAGTCACTTTATAGAACACCTCAATCAGAAGATGCCTACAATCATCTCTCGAGGCCAGAGCAAGTGACCATTTTTCATCTCAGAACTGGACATAACAGACTAAACCAACACATGTACAGGCGGTTCCACCGTACAACATCACCGGCTTGTCCTTGTGGAGAAGCAGAACAGACCACAGAGCACATACTTCAATGTTGCAGTACGTATCAGCTGCTGAGAGAAGAGATCTGGCCTTTGTCAATCTCTTTTCTTGAAAAGCTGTATGGGCCTGTGGAAGAACTGCAGAAAACCACAGATTTCATCTTGAGAACGGCTCTCCAAGTGTGATACCAGCGATCGAAAAGAAGAAGACGATCAATTTCTAACTGATTATTTAGATAGTGACATTGTACCCACTCTTAACAACATCGCGATGGATGCAAATATTATGCAGCAAATATCTGACTGTTTACCGCATGCGGATGTACCTTCTTTTTCCCAACCTCAGTTCGTTGATTTATTAGATGTAAATGTACCTACATGACAAGTGCCTATCTTCGATCAAACAGAACAACAAATCATTCAAAATATGACTAGCAATGACGTGCCAAATGTTATGCATCAAATATCTGCATGCATTCCACTCACTAATAATGCTCATAATCAATATTTGTTACATGATGACCATGATCTATAAATCAATAATGATCAATTCCTCTTATTTAATGACGTTGCATACGCTCCTATCCAAACTCAGGTAGGTGGTGGTCTGATCGATTATTCGGACTATATAACATCGAAGACTAAACATATGTTTTATAGTAAAAAATATCATATTGACGGTACTGAATATAGCGTATCATTTAAGAAATATTCTATTGCCGATTCACCATTAACTCATTCAGAGTTTATATCAGGCATGATTTAAACTTTGCTCGATACTTATAGTGCCCCTAGCAATGTTCAATCAAATGACCATGTAAGAATTGAGATCATGCAATTGGCATTGGATATGCCTATCATGATGGATTTTATGACGTGGAATAAAATTACAGCAGATCAAATTTTGGATTCGATTGAAAAAGTAATTCAGTCAAACTCTAATGGCAAGCTATCAGATGGCTTTGAGTTTCACGTTTTTCGCATTGAGAACTAAACTCTGGTAGTCGGCATGATATTCACCGCGGCGCAATCAAACATGATCACTAAAATCTGCTAAATATACATTGTGATGATAAAGATGAGTACATGTGCATCAAAAAATGTATTATACCTGTCCGTGCAGAATATCCATTCTGTTTCGCAGCTTGTATTCCTGAATGCGAGATGAATAGTACTGACTGATCACAATTTCAACAACATTTCAGCAATAAATTTAGTATCTGTGTCTACTCCGAGTCAACGCACACATTTCTATTCGGTAGTGACTATACTACTACTCTACCATCAATATATCTTTTACATTCGGAATGCGATAATCACATTTCATTGATAATGTCTAGCGCAGCATTTATTATGGTGTGTAATTATTGTCCCCATTGCGATGTATCATATAGTAATACTCACGATTGCATAGCACTCTGTCGTTGATGTTTCTCTGCTAAATCAGGTATCGATGCATGTAATTCTACATTGTAAGTTTTATAATGAGTGATATATGACAAATAATCGCGCAAATTGGACATGCGAAATCGTAACGGCCTGCCCCCTCTGCTTTGTACATGTACCTAAAGGTGGTGACGAACACGTATGCAGAATGACTAAATGTCACTCATGTAAAGAGAAGTTTAATGTTAATGAAGAACATATTTGCTTTCATAAAGTAATTGAAGAAACTGCTATTTCATTATCGCATGCGCGTGCCATGAAAATGGGTGATGAGGATCTACTACATGAATCTTATCAAAAAATGCATCATTTATGATACTGAAACATATTTAGAACCCGTTAACAATACCGACACTAATATTGTCGGTGAGCATAAAGTTAATCTCATGGTAGCGAACGTATGCTGTGACACGTGCATTTACCAGCCACTCAAAGCTGAGTCCGCTATGTGTAACCGAGGCATGAATAATGGATATGTATGTTTTCATGGGTTAGATGCTATGGATCAGTTTGTTAAATGGTTATAAAATCTAAGCGTGTTAATAAATGTATCCAGTGAAAATATGTTTTCTCTGACCACCTCGTTATTGCACATAATGTGCATGCATATGATTCACTTTTAATCCTTCAATGCATATGCAAGCACATTAACCTTCATCTAAAACCCTCAAACATCATCATGCATGTCAGTTCAATTCTCTCATTTGAAATAGGAACAATTCATTTCATCGATTCCATTAACTTCTTTCCTCTTTCATTACGTATGGCTGGTGATGCTTTTTAATCTTTATGTGCACATGGGAATATTTTCCCATCAGCTGAACTCACCTCAGTGTTGAGGTACGGTAATACCCTTTCCCAAGAGGGAGGTATTCGGTGTACAAAATATGAAAGCAAATGAACTCGAATTTGATCAATGGTACAATGAGCAGATATCTAGAGATGCACACTACGATGTTGATAAAAATCTCATCGAATATTGTAATCATGATGTAACCGTCTTATGTTTAGCCGTGTCTAGATTTAAGTCCTTATTTTCTGAATCAATGGATGGACAAAATCCATTCGTATCAGGGATAATGCTAGCAGGTGCATGTAATGTAGCATATCACACATTTTGACTATGCCCTGATAGTATTCAGACGTTACCCAATTACTCGCTAAGAGCAAAACGTGCATATAGCATGATCGCTGTTGAATGGAGGGAATGGGTTAGGTTAAGCGAGGTTTACCAACTCTTACACATGCTAAACCAGTGTGAGCAAAAGGTTTGCGGGCATTATGTAGACGGATTGGCCCCACGCGAAAATATTATTTTCGAGTTTTGCGGATGTAAATTTCATGGTCATGAGACTTATTACTGTGGCAATAAATACACCATACAGTGATCAGACATATGAAGAAGCATATTCCACTCTTCAATGTTGCATTTCATTATTCAAATCGCATGGATATACAGTGAGTGAATTATGTGGGAATGTGAGTTTAAGAAACTAATCACTAATACCGATGGACTAAATGATTTTATCACTGAATTGGACTTAGCACACACCCATAGCTCCACGTGACATGCTATTTGGTGGGCGTACATCTGCAATTCGATTATTTCTGGAAGCGGATGAACATACTAGGCTAGAATATTTAGACTGCGTTTCTGTGTACCCATCAGTAATGAAACAATGCCATTTTCCAGAAGGTGCATACGAGGTAGTAAGATGCGATGATTTGAATTATAAGACGGTGCATGACTTCTTCAGTCTTATTAAATGCAAAGTCCTCCCTCCTCATGATTTATACTTTCAAGTATTACCTACTAGAATAAATAAGTGGCTCATGTTTGTACTATGCGCCAAATGCGCAAGAATCTGTCAATCTACCATATGTGGACATGCAGAAGAACAACATTCCTTATGTGGGACATTGTCCTGAGTTGTCGCAATATGAACAACATGGCATAAGGGACTATTTTCTGAATACATTAACCGCTTCCTTAAAATTAAGCAGGAAAGTAGCGGGTATCCAGACTGGGTCTGTAGTGAAAGTGATAAAGAGTGCTATATGCAAGAGTACTATGCGCATGAGGCTATACAACTCGACCCAGCGAAAATATCAAAAATCCAGCTATACATTTTGTAGCTAAATCCATATTGAATATCTGATCACACCAAGAATAAGATGGTATCACCATGAAAAGAGCTACTAGAGCTTTTGAGAGATAAAAGTAAAGCATTTCATTCCTCAACAATAATCTTTTAATGGTGGTGTACTCAGTCAATGAAGAGTACATTGAGTCCCCATTAAATACCAACGTATTCTTGCATCTTTCATGACAACCTATGGGTGAGTAAAACTGTCTGAGGTTGTGTCCTTACTCGGTCGATGCATAGCCTATCATTATACAGAGTCTGTGGTATTTGGTACCTGCGAAGGTGAGCTGACAATTTAGGATTGAAGTGGGTATCTAGGTTCTTGGACGAGTGAAATACCCTCTGACTATGAGTTAACATGTTTTTGCACACTCGGACCAAAAAACTATAGTCTTGAAATGAAGCGTTGCGATGATCCATCGATTGTTAAACAGGTCTCAAAGGTTAAAGGTTTAACACTGGGTACTGAACAATCAAAACAAGTAATTTTAGATGTGATGAAAAAATCCATCGATCAAATTATAAACGATGGTGAAATTACGGAAAGTAATAGCGTACTACTAAGCTACTCATCTAAGATCACACACACATCTCAATTTAGAATCCTTTCAGTCAATAGTAGTAAGATCTTCAGACCCGTCTTCAAAAAACGAATTTTGAAACTGGGCGATTTATCTTCAGTTCCATATGGTTACAGTAGCGTAGTATAAATATAAATAGTAACGATGTACTGCTATCATTCAAAAGTGTGTATGATGGCATGGTTAAGGTACAACGTTGATGTAATATATGATAAACAATTATTAATGCCATAATATTGTCGCCTTTAATTAATATATTGGGCTTAACCCTTTAATGCCAAAACCATCCATAGCCTCCCTCCTTAGCGGTCTATCAACTATATATCTATGCAGTTGAATATTACGAAACTAACATGAATGCGAGTTTGTAGCTTCCTATGTCATCAGACAGTCAAATTAGTTTCAAAATATTCATCAGACTCAAATAACCACTGCGCCACGATTTAGATACTTGTGGCAGAGACAGGGACCGACCTGGCCACTCGCCAGGTCGCCATTTGCAATAAATTTTCAATTTGGCAAGTGAAAATTGACATTGGCGAAAATGTTGGCTAGGGCGATTTTTGCCAATTTTGACTAACCTGATCCCTCTCAACAGGAGGTGTGCATACAATCCATACATTTTACTGCTTAGAACGGTTTACATAAGCTGAAGGAAACGTAAATTGTACATGTTTTCAGTACATTTTTACTCAGAGATTCACATTTCATATTTCCCAGAATTCTCGGCAGCCGGAAATTCCTCATTATAATAATCTGTTTTAAACCAATCAGCAATCACCTTGTTATGACGCGCTAGCGTAAAGATCACGCCCATGCCCCTATACACAATGCAAGTCAATGCAAATTTATTTATCCATATGCAAGGTCTATTCACAGCCCGTTGAATTTTGGTCAGTCAATCCACTACTGCAATATATTTTCAAACCTACCATATAGTAATACACCACCTTATTAATAAAAAAGACTATTTATTAATATGGTGATATATGCTAGGTAATAAAATATGTCGCAGCAATTGATTGACTGAACAAAATTCAAATGGTCTGTGGTCTATTGATCAATTATCACTTCCACGAGCAGGCAATCACTCGCCATCAGTGTAGCGGTTAATCTAAAGGCTAATCGGATTAAATCCCACTAAGAAGTTGGTATTGATTCTTTTGTCATAGCGCTAGAATGATAGCAGTTAAACACATGCCGTTCGAACCTATTCGGGCGATCAATGGCGATCTATTATAATCTTTCACGGTTTTCTCGAAATGGTGAGAAATGGAAAGCAACTCCGCGATTAAATATTTACTCACAAAATATGTTTATAAACCATTCGCAATCGCATGGTAATCATCGTAGTATGTTAGCAATGGCTATGCCTAGCAAACGTAAAGCTACTTCATCGATGTCAGATTTCTTCACCAAGAGAAGAAAGCTAGATTCTAATCTTCTTCTTCTTCTTTTCGATCGCTGGTATCACACTTTGAGAGCCGTTCTCTAGATGAAATCTGTGGTTTTCTGCAGTTCTTCCACAGGCCCATACAGCTTTTCAAGAAAAGAGGTTGACAAAGGCCAGATCTCTTCTCTCAGCAGCTGATACGTACTGCAGCATTGAAGTATGTGCTCTGTGATCAGTTCTGCTTCTCCACAAGGACAAGCGGGCGATGTCATAAGGTGGAACTGCATGTACATGTGTTGGTTTAGTCTATGGCGCCCAGTTCTGAGACGAAAAATGATCACTTGCTCTGGCCTCGAGAGATGATGGTAGGCATTTGATGGTTTGTAGTGCTTCTTCAAGTTGTGGCAGCTTACCTTTGGTGATAGCCTTAAGGACGGAGCGGGCATCAGATAAAAAGACAATCTGTGCAATAGGGTCTGCTGTACGGCTGATGGTATTAGCTGCATGAACCAGTGCTTCGACTTCAGCTCTGTAGTCTGTGCAGTGTTTGCCTGTCGGTATTGCAGCTGACTCAGGTTGTCCGTTTGGATACTGTATGTGCAGTCCGGCACCCCTGCTCCTAATTGCATCTTTGGCTGATCCATCTGTGTAGACCCTTATCCATGTCTCCTGAGGGTACGTTTCTTCCAGCATGGCTAGGGTCAGGGCCTTCTTGCTCACATCACTGTGTTCATCTTTGGTTGTGAGATGAGGTACTGTGGTGCGAATAGCTATGCTCTCTAGTTTGGTTTCCCAGGGTGGAGGATCAAGGGTGTGGTTTGGGTCTTCTATTTGTGCTGGCAACATTTCTTGGTGTTTTCTTTGAAGTGCTTTTGTCTCTTTCACAAAACTTGATCTTTTAAGTCTTCCTGATGACAGCTGTGCTTGCCTGATCTTCATCGGGTGGTTGTTGAACGACTTGAACTTTGCAGCTTGGATCAGTGCTGTCTGCTCCATTTTTCTATTGGTGTTGATCTCATTCCACCAGTGATGATGCACAGTGCTTGGTTTTGTACTCTGTCGGGGTTCTGTTGATGAGATTTAGCTGCTGTCAGCCATGGGCTGGATCCATACTCAAGGTGTGATTGTACGGCACCTAGGTAGATGGTCTTGAGGATTCTTTCATTGGCACCCCACTTACTTTGTTCCTGCCAGCTTCCTCATGATGTTTAGCTTTCATCTGGCCTTTGCCTCTGCATTCTGGATGTGCTCCTTCCATGTTAATCTTGTGTCATAGGTGACTCCCAGTTATGTCTGCTGGTCCTCGTACTCGAGTGGAGTACCGCCCAGTGTCAGATTGCCAACCTTGGTTTTGGTGGACTAGATTCTAATGGCGATCGCGAATGTGATAAGCCACAAGATTCAGAATCAGTAACTAAAAAATCGGTAGTAAGGTGTCAAGAGAATCCTAGTGTTAAGAGCATCTGGTTTACTAAATATAAATGGTTAAAGTATGATTCAGAAAGTAAATTGTTTTTCTGTCGGGATTGTATTGAGTCTGGTAGCAGTAACATTTTCGTAACTGGCAAGTAATTTGCCAATCCAAAGGCAAATGCTTTTTCTAAGCATCAATTAACATCGGATCATAAGTTCGCGACCATAGCAAAGAGGGAAGTCAACGAGTTGCCAAAGACAGTATGTAAGATGTATGTAAGCATTAAAGACGTGATAATTGCCACTATGAAGAGTGTATATTTCGCCGTCAAGGAGGATTTGCCAAAAGAGAAGATCGCCGCATTGAATGCACAGTGTGTGATACAGGTAAGGAGTGAATTAACTTAGTCAGCCAATCAGAATCATTGTCTTAACAAATGATGGTAAACATGACATTTCCCTTGAACCGACAGCACAGGCAGGTTATATAGCTGTTTATCCAAGCGCTTGTGTGTAAATGGCTGTTTTTACAATGATCAATGGTGAAAAGGAGATTGAATAGAATTGCCTTTTGTCTGTATACACATACCATTGGTATCACCTTTTAATGACAAAATTTTGTTAGCATAATTTTAATTTAAATGTCCATTCGCAGGCCTAAAGATTATTTTGGAAAATTTACTACTGGAATGACAGGCTCGCTTATTGATCCAGTCATTCCAATGGTAAATTAAAACAAATATTTTTCTGTTATTGAAAATTTATCATTAGAATTGCTGGCTCAGTTATCTTGTCAAATATTATATTGAATTTTCCTATTCTTTTCCATGGATGCGAATCACTGAAGAATTTAAGTAAAGACCAACTTGTCGCATACACCAGCCATTGGTCAGTCAATGATTTCATTGAGTCCATTTCAACCATGATTGAGACTGAGAGCTTTACTCGTGTGAGAAACTGTAAATTCTATGCCTTACAGTTTGATGAATCAACAGACAATAGTGTGACTCAAAATATTATTATATACATGTGAACAGTGATTGGTGGTAGGGTAGAAAACACATTCTTGGCCCTAGCTTCATTAGAAGAATGATGCAAGGCAGACGCTATATACAACAAAATCCACCAAATGTTAAAGGACAAGGATATTTCACCTAATGCATTAATTGGTCTCGCTACTGATGGTGTAAGTGTCATGTTAGGAAAGCAAAAGGGTGTAGTTACTCAATTTAAAGCTGCAAATCCATTCATAATATCGACACACTGTGGTTCACATAAACTTGCTTTAGCTAGTGGTCAGGCGGAAAATGCAATCTCTTTGCTGGTTCGATACCAGGACTTGATCAATGCAATCTACAAGTACTTTCATTTCTCTCCAAAGAATCAGAGGAAGTTACAGGACACACAAACTCTACTTGGTGAGAAGACATTGACGTACACGCAGACATTCTCAACAAGATGGTTGTCATTTCATTCTTCTGTTGTTGCTGTTGTAGAAACATTTGGTAGCCTAATAACAACCCTGCAGTCAGATTCCGTGGAACAAAAGAACAATGAGGGGGGCTCCTGGTCTGTTGAAATGTGTGGCTAAATATGAGTTTATTGCTACAGCATATTTCCTGCAGGATGTGTTGTCGGTTCTAAACAGATTATGCGTATTGCTGCAGGCTGGAGATTTGACGCATACTGATATGATCAACCTAATTGAATCCACTAAAGTAAGCATACAGCTGTTCACTGATAGTGAATATAAAGGGGTAAATTTTGCCAAGTTTGATCAATCTTTCAACCTTGAGACAGCACTAAAAGATGGTACCTTTAAGTTTAAATCTCATGTTGTCCAAATAAACTCAAAACAGGTTCAAGGATTTGAAAATCTGAAAGTGTCCTTCATCTACAACCTGCTGACAAACCTCTCTGATAGATTTGGATCTGAAGATGAAATTCTAAATTCTTTTCATATTCTGAATCCGTCAAATTTGTCTGATTCTGAAATATCCTGCTATGGGAAAGAAGGAATTTCTACCATAGCAGAGCATTTGGAACAGCCAAACTAGATGATTCTGAAAATGAACTATGTCCACCTCTCAACAAAGACCATCTATTGGAAGAGTGGGATTCCTTCAAACCTATTATGCATCAATATAGACATTTGACTTACAATGATTTCTGGCAAATGGCCCTACCAAAGTTTGAGGTTGCATACCCAAACATGTGTGCCCTGGGGACCATCTACACAACTCTTCCTCCCACAAGTGTTGAATCAGAAAGAGGTTTCAGTAAACGGAATTTGATTAAAACCTGTCTAATGAGTAACCTGACAACAGAGAATCTGTCAAAATTAATCTTGGTCAAATGTGTTGGTCCAGAATTGAATGATTTCAATTTTGAAAATGCATTCAAAGATTGGTGCTCAAGAAAGGATAGGAAAGCCTTTCTTCCAGCAATCCAGAAAAGGATTACCAACAATGAATACTCACGATTCGCTACTAAATAACAGTGCTGTCTTGTTCACTTGTGCCATGATATATATATACATTATATTATATTTAATATTGAATGAAATAAAATGATACAAGGATCTAAATATCATTGTTTTATTATATAATACAACAAAACTCCCTACTTCACTCCACCTGTACACACCAACCTGTGAATAACAAAACTCCCTACTTCACTCCACCTGTACACACTAACCTGTGAATAACAAAACTCCCTACTTCACTCCACCTGTACACACCAACCTGTGAATAAAGCACATAAGAATTAACATACGTCTACATTTCAGTCAGCTTTAGTTTCAAAATATTCATGAATGTGACTGGATAATCAAGTCAAGATTTGGCTAATGAAAATTGCATTTGGCTAATTTGTTGGCTAATGCTTTGGCAAAGCCGGGTCTGTCCCTGAGTCATTCTGGTGGTAAATTTTCAAAATTAGTCTTCTCTCGGTCCACAAATGGGTCTTCCTCTAGCCTGCTAAGGAGGATGGCTATGTACGTTTTCGCCATTAAAGGGTTACGCAGGATATATTTTTTTCATGACCAAATTTAGTCACTAAGGATTTAAGTACTGATTTGTGTCGGTTGTGTATGACATCATTGTTTAGGTGCATCACCGATGTAATATATGTTAAACAATTGATAACGCCATAATACCATTGTATTTAATTAATATATTGTCTTAATCTTGCAGTATTAGTAAACATCGTTGAATCGCAGTTTGATGCAGGACCAAATTTAGTCACTAAAGAGTAAAGTACTGATTTGTACCGGTTGTGTATGATGTCATGGTTTAGGTGCGTTACTGATGTAATATATGTTAAACAACTGTTAACACCAAAATATCGATACCCTTAATATCATTGCCTTTAATTAATATGTTGTCTTAATGTTGTAGTATTAGTAAACATATCGCAGTTTGATGTTGTGTACTAGAATTATATCAATGTAATAATATGTTGTGTTGCTTTACAATGTTAGTATTAATAAAAAATTTTAAAATGATTTAATTAGTTTTTCTTTTCAAACTTGCCATTGAATGCTGCACCCAACACCCCACCCTCTATTGGCAATATGCATCGGTATGCTAATGCAGCACATCAAAACACATCTGCACTCTCCAAAAAAAAATACACATCAAAATGCAGCTGAATAGAGTGTGGCGGCTATGGTCATGTCAAAACATAGCTGAAGCACACAGCACTTTACAACACACGCCAATGGTATTATGATCTTTACCACATAATGACTGGTAAGTGTGCAAAGCATTATTTATGGAGTAACTGTTCAAAGATTAGTGAGCATTATGCGTGCATTTCCTCATTTCAGTCAGTCATGTCTCGTAAGCACGATCAAGCTTCATTACGTCATATCATGTCATCGTGCTACTGTTAGGGTTACCACTAATGTATAATGTTTTTTGAAAATTCGCATATGAAATGACTTCCTTCATAATAATCTTTACATACCATTGAGGGAACTATTTTCAAGGATAGGAAAAGTTATTTTTAAAAACCGTTCAACTGGAATGATTTAGTCGATAATTTCTCTTGATATGAAAATGAAAATAGTTTTAGACATTAAATGTTGTTTTTTGTTGTTTTAAAAAAATTCACATGTGAAATGACTTCATTCAAAATAATCTTCACTGATACACTTCACCTAACCATAGCTGTTCTTACAGGTCAAACAGGTTGAGTGAAAACATATTTTATATGTAGAAAATGTTTTTTGACAAATTGCATATGAGTTTTTGAAATTCACATGTGAAATTACTGCCGTCATAATAATATAATCAGTTATCTACGGAAAAGCACTTGAATAGCATATGCATATTTATTTTTTACTGAAAAATGTCAATTATTTTATGTTGATGGTTTTAAATGGTTTGCATACCGTTGAGGGAGCTATGTTCAAGTATAGGAAAGCTTATTTTTAAAAAAGCCTTTCAAATGGAATGACTGGCTAAAACATATACCCAGCAGGCACAAATGTTGTTTCAACATTGAATCTACGTTGAAATCACGTCATGAGCATCATGTGCCTGTTGGGATATTTCATAGGCTTAACTGTGTCTTGCTACAAATCATTGATTTTAACGAGCCACCCACTTCCCACCTGTGCCAAAAATATAGATCTGCGTGTATTATCATAGCATGCAGGTAAACACGCACCATTCATAATATTGGAACGGCTGACCATGTGTTTATGCATTGCTGCTCTCCACAGTAAAATCTAACTCATAAATAAGATAACACATTTTTAAACCTGAGTAAAATGTGCTGTTACAAATTTGAATAAAATTGAACGCCAATGGTCTTTGCCAAATAATGACTGGTGAGTGTGCAAAGCATTATTGATGTAGTAATGGTTCAAAGCTTAGCGCATTCACATGCATTTCAGACAGTCAGTGTGTGTGTGTGTGCGTGTGTGCGTGCGTGCGTGCGTGCGTGCGTGCGTGCGTGCGTGCGTGCGTGCGTGCGTGTGTGCTATGCTAGTTGAATGATTATGTTTGCGAGTGAATGTGATGGCATCAATGCTTGACTGTAATACGACGTTACGTCACCCCTTTACCCTGATTGTCTATGGTCCAACGCAGTGTGGTAAAACCGAAATTATAAAAGCATTAATAAGAGATCCATCAGCTATTACTCCCCTTCTTCAGAGGATCATGTACTGCTATCGTGCGTGGCAAGATGGATATAATGATTTAACGCAAGAAGTAGAATTTCAAGAGGGAGTAAATGTTGAATTAGACAGAAGTTGTAGGACATTTGTGAGACTGGACGATTTGATGAATAATTGTGATGAAAATGTGGCTGACTTATTTACAAAACTTTCTCATCATGAGAACTATAGCATTATATTTGTAGCACAAAATCGTTTTCACAAGTCGCATAATCAGTTAATCGTCACTACATGGTATTGTTTAAGAATCCACACAATCCATCCTCTATATATGCTCTTTATCCAATCAGATGTATCCTTGTCTTACAAATTATTTGATAGAAACATATAAGGATGCTACACTCACACCTCACTCATATCTACTTTTGGATTTGAAACAGTCAAACACCAGACAATATTAGGCTCCATTCAACTGTTCATCCAAAGGACGTCTGCTATGTGTACATACCAAAGAAGTGAAAAAAATGGCACCACGTAATACAGGACAGCATTTACCTATGCTACAATATCTGGCCAAAGTAAAACCAAAGATAAGAAATGATGTACTCAAACAATGTTCAAATGAATTGATAGATGTGCTATGCGAGTCATGCCTTAATCTATTACATGGAAATGTCTGGCTTACTAAATCACGATATGAGCAACTGAGTAAATATAAATGCCATATGCATGCACTGACCAGTCGTGGAGTACCATACACACATAAAAGACAGCTGTTACAGACAGGTGGATTTTTGGGAGCCATATTACCCGCAGTGATTGGCACACTGGCGCCATTAATTGGTAAACTGTTCACGTGAGAAGATGGAATATGTACGTGAGATGGCTTTGGTACTGCATGAATTGATAGGCAATTTAAAAGAACAGAGTAAAATATCTCTGCTACAGACAGACCCAGCGATGCGTAAAGCTATTATTCTCGAAAACGAGATATCCAATACCTTTATCACGACACAATTTGTCTGAGCATGAAAAGTCCACATCGTATTCGCAATAATTGGATAAATATAGGGCTACTATCAGCAATAAATAGGGTGGCACTATGAAGAACCATATCTTCAACCCATACCTACGTTAGATGCACTGCCTACTCAAATTTTTGATCGTACAATGATGGTAATACCAAAGACATATAAGACAAAAGCCAACATAATAATTGATATTTTGTGCTCAGTTCCTGAATGTTTTAATGTTAATGATCTAGGCGAAGTAGCAATAGAGGGTATGCTTTACACGAAAAGTAATGTAGTCGATCTGCTTACAAACGTTGTTGCTCATGGGTGCAAACTGCATAGCAGTATGCTCGATGTCGCAGAGGGCAAGGTTCTTAATCTGCTATGTGACTTAAACATACCACACAGATTTGTCAGACAGGAGAAAACATTACAGCAGATATATCATGTCAATGATAACGATGATGGCATCGGTGAGTACACACCTTCTGCTGCGAGTAAAAAAGGATGCATAGAAAAAGTACAGGTACACCATCTGTCAGTGAGTACATGCCTTCTCTAGCAGGTAACAGGAAGAAAAAGAGCAAAGCAAAGAGATATACTACACTGGTTTGGGTGAATTTAGTGAAGTAATGAATGATGCTAAATTGGCGAAAGCATATTACGATCCGAAGCATTCTGCCTCCTTTGGTGTAAATGAAAAGATATACAATGCATTTAAATGTAAAATACCATGTGTCTATATTGAAGAATTGTTAAAACGTCAAGATGTGTACACCCTTCACAGACCATGGAGAACAAAGTTTACTAGATGTAAGATAATAGTAACGGCTGTCGACGAGTTATGGCATTAAGATCTGTGCTCAATGGGAATGCTGAGTTCGTCAATGGAGTAGTCAAGAAACATTTGACTAAGAATGGAATACATTTCTATACCTCACAGAATGAGCCACATGCTGCTGTGGTGGAACTTTCTCGGCAGACGTTAAAGGGCCGAATATATAGATACGTGCCTCATAAGAATATGAGAAGGTATATCGATGTATTATCTAGTTTAGTTGCATCGTACAATAAAGCTGTACACACCAGCACTCGTATGCCACTGAGCTGATCGCATAAACTAAAGTAAAAATACACCAAAATCTGGTGATCATGTGAGAATCTCGCAAGCAAGAATACCATTAGAGAAGGCATATCATGGGCAGTGGAGCCGTGACTTGTTTAAGTTGAATGATGTACTTTCTGGCAAATATCCGATCTTATATAAATTGGAAGATTATTTGGGTGATCCAATTATTGGAACTTCTTATTGCGATGGGATTCAGAAAATTGGTGGCGTGAAAGAAGATAGAGAATACGCAGTGGAACAGATAACTAAGAGTAGGAAAGGAGCTAAGGGAGTACGTGAATATTACATCATGTGTTACTGAGTTCAACACTATACACCATTAATAATGGCCTAGACGAAGATACTCTAAAAAACTATAGACCTGTCTCGAACCTGCCTTTTATGTCTAAGCTAATCGAGAAGGCGGTGTTCAAAAGACTATCAGCTCATGTAAGTGACAATGCGTTATATGAACCGTTTCAGTCAGCGTACCGTCAGCGTCATAGCACGGAGACTGCTCTATTATGCGTCCTCAATAATATTCGAGAGGCGGTAGACAGAGGTAATGTGTCATTGTTGCTACTCCTTGACCTCAGTGCCGCATTTGATACGATAGACCATCATTTACTTATGTCACAATTGAGTAGTGTATTTGGTTTACAAGGCACTGTCTGGAACTGGTTTCACTCATATTTATCCGATAGACACCAGTCTGTATATATTAACGGCACACTTTCAGAACCAGTCAACCTCGTGTGTGGTGTGCCTCAGGGGTCTATTCTAGGTCCGGTGTTATTTACACTCTACACACAACCACTTGGATCGGTTATTGATCAGCACAACATTATGCGTCACTTCTATGCTGATGACACACAGCTTGTCATTAGTTTTGAACCTTCAACATGTACTGCACGCTTAGCAACAAGTCAGCTCAATATGTGTTATATAGACATTAAAGAGTGGATGACTACAAACATGCTGAAACTTAACGATGAAAAGACCGAAGCTCTGTTAGTCGGGCCAGCAAACCGACGTGCTAAGACTGACCTATGTGACATCACAGCTGGAAATAGTCAAATAAAGCTGTCAACTGTCGTAAAGGATCTTGGTGTATACTTAGACAATGAACTGACTATGGATAAACATGTTAGTTACATCTGCAAAGTCTGCTATTTTCAATTGCGCAATATCGGCAGCATCAGGCGCTATATCACAAAAGAGGCCGCGATCATGCTAGTACGAGCATTGATAACGTCGCGCCTGGATTATTGTAATAGCCTCCTGATTGGCGCCTCAAAAGAACTTATTCAGCGACTTCAGGTGGTCCAGAACACTGCAGCGAGAATCATATCCCTGTGTGCCAAGCGAGAACACATTACTCCGGTCCTACATGATTTGCACTGGCTCCCCATTGTGCAAAGAATAACTTTTAAGACACTATGTCTGACATACCAATGTGTATCTGGCACAGCACCAGCCTATCTCTCTGACCTTGTACAACCTTACATTCCTGGTCGCTCTCTCAGATCTGCAAATCTAAATCTACTAAAAGTACCTAAGGTCAACTCTAAAACATATGGCCATAAAACTTTCTCTTTCACTGCAGCTACCGAATGGAATAACTTACCAAATGAAATTAGAAACTCATCAACTTTAGAAATCTTTAAATCCAATCTTAAATTCTATTTATTTCAAATAGCATATCCATAGAATACTTACGCGCGTTAGCGCTTAGAGCATGCAGTTGCATGGATTAAGCGCTCTAAAAATGTACTATTATTATTATATAGAGAGACGTTCAGATCAGGGAATATGGTGCATAATAGGTTCGCGTGTACCAAAAGAGGGTAAGCACAATTCATACTCATTTATATCATGATCATTACGTGTATCGTGAATTTGAGTATACAGAATGGTCAGCCAGGTATCTGGATATCGCTTCTGGGTGGTTCCTTAGGGTATATATTACCCAGTCCATGCATTAACACATTAAAGATACCACAACCGTCTTTGGAGAATGAATGAGGACCAGGTCTATGCGACTCTTCTGAGCAATAATAATACACAGTACTATCCTAACAATAAGATATCCGAGTTTAGAATGCAGCTACAAGAAAGTTACGTACAAATATATGTGTGGACTAAGACAAAGAAGAAGAAGGATGAGGAGGATAATATCAAATTTGGTATTGTAGTGGATGTTGGTAAACCAACACCTGTTGATCTGGACAAACTCAAAGGAGGGCCACAAAATTACAAACCTAGCACTCAGGGAAAAAAGCGTATTCGGCATTGTTTTCTCGAACTTTGCGAATCACATATTATAAAGGTACCAAAGGGATTCTATGTGGTGAAGAATATGGTAGACTATATAAATAGACAGATAGAAAATCATCAGAAATTTAAGAATAAAATAATCCTTCTCAATCTTTATTTACATTGTTCAAATCTTGTATCTCTTACGATTAGACGTAATTATGGTATTAAGTTTGGCCTAGAAGTATCTAATTTAATTGGCTATGATGAAAAAATACATACAGGACCAGTAGAAGTATTAAAATCATTTCGAAAGAGTCGCCAGGGCAGGCCAACGACAGCATATATATACTGCGACATTGTCTCTCACAGCATAAGAGGTTACACATCAGCACCACTGCTCAGAGTGATTCCACTGTCTAGTACTGGTGGCGGGAAAGACATATGTCAGTGGACATTTCCCGATATTCGGTATCGCACCATGTCAAATAACTACATTGATACAATAGGAATACTTATAACTGATAGGTCAGGCTCAAACATACCATATTTGTAGGTGCACGATACCAGGCGGGCCATGCTTTAGGCAATATCCTAGGCGGGCTACTAAGCTCGGTAATACCTTTCATGAAAACTGTTGCCAAGACAGTAGGTAAACAAGCTCTTAGCGCAGGAGTTGGGCTAGCAGAGGATGTAATGGCAGGAAAGAATGTTAAATCCTCATTGAAATCAAGAGTGCATGGTGCAGCCAGGGCTCTGATACCAGAAGCTATAACAGCAGTATGTGGAAGATTAACCAAACCCAAACCAAAACATAAAAAGAGGAGTAATGTACATAATGCTCAGTCAGCACACACAATACTGATGAGGAAGGGATGCAATAAACGTCAGAGAAAACACACTGATATCTTCAGTTGACTAAAACATGGAACTTAGTCATGCATGTGAGTGTTCAAAGAGCGAGTTGGATATTTTTCAGACACATCCCGTAGTAACGATTTTTGAGTCTGCAAAAAGGGAACAGTTTCTACCTGTATTGAGTTTATCAGATTCTGGACCAATCGAGTTTTACATCAGCTGATCTTCGGATAGATATTTAGATCTTACCCAGTCTTACATCTCGATTAAAGTTAAGTTCGTAAAGCTAGATGCAACAGGTACTGAGACACGACACACAGTTGATGAAAAGATGGGTCCAGTGAATAATCTCCTTCATATGATGGTCTCACAACTGGATGTTTTTTTTAATGAAAAACGGGTCAGTGACTCGAATGAAAATTATGCTTACCACGCTTATTTTGAAACATTGCTTAATTATGGAAGTGATGCCACATCCTCACATCTCCAACTTGCAGGATGGCGAATGGACGATGCTGATGAATTTGATAATGTCGCCGATACTAACTTAGGATTTCAAGCACGCAGAAAAATGATGGCTGAAAATAAGACAGTGCAATTAATTGGTTGCATACACACTGATACGTGTCTGCAGGATCGATTTCTGATCGGATCCATTGATTTGAGAGTATGTCTGCAGCGGAGTAAAGATGCTTTCGCTATTATGTCTACAGTCAATCTCAAACCTAACCTGAAATTATTGTTGGCTAACTTATTTGTACGTAAAGTTATACCATTCTCTGATCTGTTAGTATCGCATGTGATTACTCTGAGAAAAACAAGTCGTGCTGTATGTAAAGATTTTATGGTACCGAGTGGAGTTATGAGCATGGATAGAGATAATATATTTATTGGGCAGCTTCCTACAAGAGTATTATTCGGTTTTGTACCAAATGACATTTATAATGGTGTTGTTGCTGAAAACTCATTCAGGTTTTGTAATAATAAAACTACCTACGCCACATGCTATATTAATGGGGAAGACGTGACAACATCACCAATACGCCCATCATTTAGTGACGACATTTACTCTGATGCCTACTTTTCGCTGTTCAGTGGTACTGGAGTGCTATTTAAAGACCGCGGGTACCTGATTGATAAAGCAGACTTCAGATATGGCATGACACTATTCACATGGGATTTTACTCCTGATTTAGCTGATTTGGAGCACCGATACCCTACACATACTGGATCGTTAAGAGTCATCTTCCACTTTAGTGAAGCTCTACCTGATACAACAAACGTGATTTGCTATGCTGAATTTGATAATACAATAGAAATCGGATCAGACTTTAATGTATTAGCAAATTATTAAAAAGTGCTGAATACATTTGAAATAGAGCATCTATTATTCGATGACTACAAAACCCATGAACACTTCCTCGGCGTTTTTCCAATTGACAATGTACCTTTTCATATTAAATATCATCCATCTTCATTAGTGATAAACACGCATCCCAGTAATAAAGGCAGGCAGCACTGGGTCGCAGTTTATCACACAGCGAGTGGAAAAGCAGAATACTTTTACCCTTATGGAAGATGCCCTTAAGACAGAAGAATGATATCAAATGTACGCAATGGGCATCATGCGTGTATTTATTCCTATAATGCTGAACATGTTCAACCGGCACTGACGACAACATGCGGCTATTATTGTGTATATTTCTTATATTATCATTCGAGATGTGTAGACATGAAACATAATATGGATGCTAAGAAAACGTGACACAAACAGTGCGAACGTGAAACGTTTAACTCTAAGAATGAGAGAAAAGATGAGGAAAAAACAATGGATAATTAATAATAATTATTATTGTTTCTCACACATGTACACATACGGGGACACACAGGCACACGCACAGGGAGCGCACATGGGGGCATGCATGCACGTGCACTGGGATGCACACAGGGGCACACATGCACATGGGGCACTCACATATGCCTCACGTATTACAACATATAACTAGCAGTATCACATATTACATCGGTGTGGCACCTAAACCATGTCATCATACACAACCGGCACAGATGAGAACTAGTGCAGGCTGTGCGCTATTGTTCATAAGTGGTACGCTGCGCTCTATTGTTAATAAGTGACCACTGTGTGCTATTGTTCATGCAGGAGCTGTCATTCATGTGGATAAATGCTATTCTTCAAAAAGTGTCTCAGTTTAACCGAGTTGCGCTGGTTTACTGATAGAGTTTATAGTCCGGGAGCCAATTTTCAAAAGGGGTCTAGAAGAATGGTTTCGTAGCACACCCAGTATTCAGAAGGTTTGTCTCTATATTATGCTAGACCGATGTCTTGGGTATATTCTGAGCCATGTTGTACAAGACAATTGTGGTATCACTAACCCGTGAGAAGCCCATTTACAATAGGTGTTGAATGTAGCTCTCAAACAATTTTCACAATGGTAAATTTTTCACAAACTTAAGCGCATGTTATATCAATACAATCTTAACCAAAATGGAAAGGAGTGATCGTATATCGCAGATTTATACATAATCAACCTCGTATAAGACACCCGTATGTTGCTTTGTACATATTGGGGCACTTAGGTCTTCTTGTGACTAGCAATACCTTAGCTACAACAATGCCCATGTTTTCTACATTTTGCATAATTAAACTTTTAACTGACATGCAGTGCATGTCTACACAAGCTGGCAGGACATATTTATCATGTGAGCAAATGAGAGAATGTTACTCATCCGTGTCAGAGTCATCTTCGACAATTGTATGCTGAACATTGTCACACATTTCACCTCCCATACAAAGGCATGCTTCAGTGCAGAGTAGATTGTTAGCCTTGCATTGACAGAGATCTGTTCTTTTGCAGGCAGACTTTTGACATCTACATGATGTGAGTTCAATTAATCCAAATGGAGCAGGATCCTTTGACATTAGAACAGGCTTGAGTAGACCATCCACTATACTCCAGCCATGTCCATTTGGAGATGGCAGATTCTGAACAGCTTGCAATGAACGTCTCCAAACAAGAGCTTGAAAATTGGCCCTTTCGGTGTGATGCTTTAGACTATTCGATGTAGGTGGAAGATTTTCATTTCTTTGTCTCTTTTGACAAAAGAGCCAATAACGGGTTTCATCAGCTGTCTTTCCCACATCCCTGGTGGTATACAACTCACAGACAAATTTCTCACATAGAATTGCAGTATTCGGTGATAAGTCAACATGTTCGCCGAGTTGGGCTAAGCTAAGCTGATGACATTCAGATGACTTTAAGAGATTGAATGCTTTTCTCTTAGCGACTCCAAATAATGCACTAGTGCTATCACAACCTGTAAGAGAATGAAACCCAGGCAAAGACAGACAGATAGCTGGGCCCAGTACTTGAGCAACTGTATGTATTGGTATGTATCGCAATTTGTCCTTTGTTCCCGTACGGAACCATAGTTCAGAACAGTGAAGCGAACAATACATATATATACTAAGTACTGCCCCGTCTGTATCAGGAGACTGTATAACAACACGCATGTGGTCTTTTGAAGCGTGTAGCGCGTGCAACATCATATGCGTATCTGCTTCCTCGTGATCTGATCGAAGTTCTTCCAAATACGACGAATTGTTCGCTGAAATGACAACAACATCCATTCCATCGTTAAAGCCACCAGCAAGAATGACGCAATTGTCGGCAGATAGCATATTTGGACCAGTATCACGCCACCGCTTGCTGAGAAATGCAACCAGGTTACTTTTGTTGCTTGGATTGCTGATGTACTTGGCCCATTGCTTTGGAACGGGAGTATTTTCTCCAGCAATCTTTACTTCCAATGCTGTTGATGACCCACGTTTTAGCCGCTCTTCCGCTTTGAGAGATTCCAGTCTATCATATCTGTCAAAAACTATATCTACTCTGTTGCAGTCTTCTTGATTCAGTGGAACTGTAAAGATGTGCCAGTATTTATCAGCCAATTCTCCAAATGTAGACGTACCTCCAGTTTTAACCATTTGTACAATTGCCATGCCATCTACTACATAAGCTGTTGCACCTGTCTTGTCAACAGGTGGAAGCCGTCCATCAACATTTACTTCCTTTTCTAGTTCACTTAACAAAACACTTTTCACATTCTTTCTTAGAGTCCCATCCGTATGTGACAATGATAGTGGAACAGCAGACAGTTCATACGTCATCACTAGTTTTAAATCAACATCTCTGGACCTTGCGGCAATAATTAATCGACCAAATAGTTCGCGGTCAGATCTCACATTGTGAATTTTTTCATCATTTGTTTTGAGTTTTTTCTTCTGTTCTAGGCTGGCAAATGTTTTAAGTTTTAAGTGTGGCAACGTGTCCCAAAAGCTTCTCGTGTTAGTGTCCAGCCGCTCCTGAACAAAATTTTCCATAATCTCCTTACCAATGTCACAGGCGGAAACAAGTCTCTTGGCGATTTCACTAGGCAATACCACGCCAGTTGCAATGTTTACAAGCGGAAGACACTCGCTGTCGTCGTTTTCCGCAATATTAAAGGGATTGGTCATTATATCTGATGAGAACATCGAAAGTATCTTCTGCACATCGGTTTCATCCCTGTTCATTCGATTAGTCCCCATTTTCTTATGTACTCCAAACATGTGACTATCTTGTAACCCACACATTTGCTTTGTGACCGTTGTTATGGCTGCCCTCTCGTGGCTAGTTAAAAAGTACCTCTCCAGAGCTCCTGGCTTTTGTGTTATTCCAATAATACCACCTCGCTTTTTGGAATCCAAATTAATCGATTGCTCTAAGGCCATATCTGTCCACACTTGATTGAATGGATGGTCTGAGTGACTTACGGAATGATTTCCATTCAAGAATTGTTCATGTACATGGGGATGTGTACTTGGAAGCATCTTCATGTCCGCAAGATATATTGGCAGCCATCTTGCATAATTGGTTCTGTCCATGCTGTAGAAATATGGCGCCATAGCAGCAGTAGCAGATAGGTGTGCCTGCCAATCTCCAGTTCTCTCAGCTCTTATGAATCCAAGCAGCAGCTCTACCATATGAATATATGAGTTCCAAAATGCGAACAGGTGTGATTTCGAGCTTGACTCAACTTTAAAGGATTTGAACAGCTGTTGCAATTTATTCACGTACATACACACCTCTTTGAAATTTTCTTGCAGTGCGTCTAAGTCGTCAACGCTGCTTCGGCACATCTTAATTTTCTCATCCAGACTCTCCAATTCTGTTGGAGTAATGTGGTCTTCATGTTGTCCATTTTGTTGAACCCATTTGGAAAAAGACTGCCATTGTAATCGCAGCAGCGCTTCCATAACCAATTTGTGAGCCCTCACTCCTCGATTATATGACTTCCCTTTAAGTAGAGCAGCAGCCGTGCTGCTACCATATGGGTTACCACCACATCCATCTGTCTCATTCCAACCACCATTACCTGGGTGCTTTGTCAACAGTGGTACAGCTGGATATACAGATTCTATGATGGAGTTAGTATACATACATAATATAACCTTCACATTTCACCCTCGCCTTTGGTATATGCATGCAAAATGTATGTTGGATATATGTTAGGTCGATATCCGTCTAAATATCATATATGGTGAATCTAATACGATATTACTTTGAGTTATGACACGATCATGCTTATATCGTTGTGCACTGTGGATACAGCCAAAGCCTAGACCCCCTATGCAAAGAAATCAGGATAACTAATTAGTGCTACCACAATTTGTTTGTACAACAGGGCTTAAAATGTGTGGGACATGTCCCCCAAGCCACAGCAAGTGTCAGACCTTCCGAATACTGGGTGTGCTACGTCACGATTCTGACCTAGCTTTAGCTCCTGGACTATTATAGTGTTTAACTTTAAAAGCCTCTATCTCCTTGAATATATGGCCCATGCATATATTATTTATATACTGATACATATTGTATGTTATAGAGTTTTCTATTATTTAGCCTGTATTTCGCCGGGTTTAGCTGAGTTTCGCTATTTGAATTTTAAACCATATAATATACAAAAGTCATAAAATATTATATTATTCTTTTTCAAACATAAATCATGGTGCAGTGGTGGTTTAAGCAAATATCTTTTGATACAAATTTGACATAGGAAGTTTCACCTCACGCTAGTTTCAAAATATTCAACAGATATACGATTAAGGAATGAACTATATTTTAACCTTTTGATTTTTCAAACCTAAATTGTGGCACAGTGGTAGTTTAAGCGAATATCTTTTGATACTAATTTGACATAGAAAGTTTCAATTCATGCTAGTTTCAAAAATATTCAACAGATATACATCTAAGGAATTATTATTTTTGCTACTAATTTATGTAGGAAACTACAATTCATGATAGTTTCAAGATATTCAACAGATATACATCTAAGGAATTAATATTTTTGCTACTAATATATGTAGGAAGCTACAATTCATGATAGTTTCAAAATATTCAACAGATACCAGTGACCACTTGCATGAACAATTCATGAAGCAACACGCAATTGTTCATGCAGGCGTTCATGTGCGCTATTCTTCAAAAAGCGCTGTTCGACAATTTGACATAGGAAACCACAATTCACAAAATATTCTACTTTTTAACCATGGGGGGGGGGCGGTGGTTGAGGGTGGGTGGGTGTTGGGGTGGGGTGGGGTGGGGTTGGGAGGGGTGGACGCCGCCCACCTAATTAATACATTAAACTATTGGTACAGCTGGTCACCTGCAATTCATATGTGACCACTATCGTTCGTGCAGTATGCCATTATTCAAAAGTCATGTTCAATGCGACAATTTTTGAATCCACTTTGTTTCAAAATATCTTTTTAATCATGAGGGGGTGCGTGCCGCCCAATTAATTAATATGTTAAACATGATCAGTTGGTACACGTTCATCATTCAGCCGGCACACGCTCATCATTACGCAGAGTTACGCATGTCAAAACCTATTTAAATATACATATTAATCTAATTAATTACTACTACTACTACTGCTACTACTACTACTACTACTACTACTACTACTACTACTACTACTACTACTACTACTACTACTACTACTAACCACTCACATTGTAAAATAATTTATGTGTATATGTTTCCCCATATACTTGTACCAAGTCTGGGTGTAAATAAATTGAATTGAATTGTACGGTCGCGGGGGTGGGGGTGGTGGTGGAGGTATTTGCCTATGGTGACCCTTGACAATTCTGAAATCTAGATGTTCTCGGAGTTTAGGGCCGTATGGATGATTTTCATTCAAGTGGAGGCGCCAAGCGCTTTCGGCCGTAAGGCGGATTGGTGTGGTGGGGTAGGGTGGTTGTGGCATGCTGACTTGGAAATTACCTTAGTGCAGATGGTTGATGCTGTCCGTCATCGCCTATATTTCTAAAGGCGAGTACGTGTTTATAAACAACCTATTACGGATATAAATTATCATGAATTTTACTGACAATACTTTTGACCAGTCTGGACCCATGTTCCCTGAGCCATCGTTAGCTAGCGATATCGTTTTACTCGCTTTAGTATGGTGTAACGATATCGCTAACATAACGAGAGCTTCGGGAACATGGGCCCTGGACCCCTCAAATGATTTATGTAAAGCTTGAGTGGATAAAACCTGAACTTGAACTAGTAGGGTGCTCCCACCAGTATTCGTACGGCCATAATGGTAACTTTAACAAAGCACATTCCCGCGCTACTCGCGCGCGCGCGTGTGTGTGGCTGCGCGTGCAAAAGAATGAGAAATTCAACTACCCTAGTTGCCATGGGCTATGTTGATAAGGGCTTGACCACGTTCATTCACCAGCGCGCACAAACCACGCGTTAATGCGATTACGTAGGAGCAGATAGTGATCATTTGAAGATCTGACCGCCTGTGTAATTGCACGAGACACGCATAGACATTCTATTGAGCGACCTCAATCAACTTTGTTACGTAACTTCCCCGTCTACACGGCTCATAAAACTACTGAGTTTGCTTTGAAAACAGATATGCTTCTGACTAACATGGCCGTAGAACTCGGCCATAAAATAGGAGAACCTGGATATTTTGCGTAATAACCACAATTTAGTGATAATACATTCATCTGACCATCCCAAGTCCACAGAAAGAATTAGGATCACTTCACACTTGGGGAAACACGTTTGGCCATTCTCTCCCGCAGGCTATAGCGAGGATATTACATTTCTGTGTGTCCACCGGTTCCGGTACCTGCTGGCGTCTTGTCTATGTCTGTTTCCTGGAAACTATTTATCTCATTTGTCTCAAGTTTGAACACTGTTCCCCTTAACCCTTACCACTCTGATGACAAAATCTTACAATTTTCAAATTAAATTAAAAGAGGAAGTGGTGTTAATTTTTCA
The DNA here is from genome assembly GCA_034401795.1 of Chaetoderma sp. LZ-2023a. Lineage (NCBI taxonomy): Eukaryota > Metazoa > Mollusca > Caudofoveata > Chaetodermatida > Chaetodermatidae > Chaetoderma > Chaetoderma sp. LZ-2023a. The sequence continues at coordinate 170,130,738 of CM067359.1, forward strand.
ACAAATGTGATGGAAGATGGTGCTGTCGTAGACAGCAACATCGTCCACCAAAATTGCTGAAAAATGTGTACCAGTTTCGTTGCTATTGACCCAGTAAAAGATAGAATATTGGCACCAGAATGGTAAGGGTTAAAATAAGATTTGCCATTTATGACATGTCTCCATCTATACGTATAATCTATATATTTTCCATAAACTGCATCTAAGATTTGTCTGAACAACACATGCTATTTCCATAGACTAGTTTTTCCAACTTTGGTCTGCAGACACAGATCTGGATGTGGATCAAATTCTGGGTCTGCATTATCTGATTTAGCCCTAAAAAGACAACAGTTTCGTCCCATATACTCAGAAGACTCGCCATATTTTGCCCTGATCAGTATCTGGCTCAAATTCTATATCTATTGAAATGGACATGGTAGACAAGTTCTCATTTCTACTGTCTAACATGTTTGAATAAGGATTTACGATGGTAACGCAACCCACAATTTGTGAAGATATACCACAGGTGTGTGATTTCCACCAACGCATCTCTTCTTTGGGCGTTGGCCGCACGCTTATGGATGGAATATATGAATCCAGTTTATCCATTAATCATATCAAGTTATAAACAACAACGTCGAGTGTGAAGGCTGACGTCATAATCGATTACGTCATGAATGACGCGATATAGTCAGTCACAAACGCTTCATAGTCCCCTTCATAGTCCGTCAAGTTGTACGAATTGTATGTCTTCACTAACGCTCTGTTTAATATTTTGAAACTAATTTGACTAATATTCAGCAGCTTACCTGTATAATTTTATGGAAATTTTGATTCAAAGAGTGCGGGGATCGATTGATCCCAACACGGGCAAAGTGTGGGTGGAGCTTAGTAAAAACGTGATTCCTACATTGGGCTAGATGGTATTATGAGCAAAGTTGCATACCGGCTCTCTGCCTAATATAAAGGAAGGCCTTAAAGACGTGGCTCATACAAAACAAAAAGAGAAACGTGAAAGTTGGTACAAATTATTTTGAACACGAAGTAAGAAAAATTCTGTTGAATATTTTTGATCTAATTTGATTGGAATCGATTGCTGCTTTAGTAGGGCCTACGCTTGTTTTAGTTTTGGAAATATTCTGATTTATTTCTGAGCTGTGCTGTATCAGATGTTGCATTATATATTTTGCAGCGGTCCTTTCCACTTTTAGCTATTCCCCGCCCATCTCAATCTAAGCTCGTCCGTGTTGGGATCGATCGATCGATTTCTGAACTCCCTGACTATCAATTTCCAGAAAACATGCATGTAAGCTGTTAAATATTTTGACAGCAACAGCACCCAGCCAAATTAGTTTCAAAATATTCAACAGAATGTTTATTAAATATCAAAAAACATACAATTCGTACAACGTATCGGAGTATTACACGTTAAAGAGAGACTATATCAAATCATTCATGACGTCATGATGGATGGATAAAATGGGAGGGTGAATTGGGAGACGTAACGTATGTAGACGAATGTCATGTTGGCAGTACAACCGACGCAGCGTATGATGATCACCTTTTAGGCGCCTATTTGCTAGATCAGCGAGAAGCGTGTGATATTGAGCTCAACAGAAAAGTGAACCTGCGGCCGGTGTAGAATGGAATCCTGACCACATACCATCGGTGGACATATTGAATTTTATATAAATACAGTATGTAATATGTCCACCGTTAGCATGTGGTCAGGATTACACCAGCTCTTCAAACCTAAGTTTCCTTGTAAGATTTTACCAGAGGGTGTTTCTGGAAATGAACATCTACATCATCTCTCGAAGCAAGTATATGATTTTGGTTAAGAATGCTGAGGTTTCGAAGAGGGAAGTTGTGGTTGATGTGCATGGACACAGTGAAGTTATCGCGCGGTTGCTTATCAGGGCTAAGTGTATTGGTGACTAGATACTACATTTGAAAGCTGTATAACAGACGTTGCCTTGCTCATGCTGGACGCACCGGTTACACAAGCTGTTGCCGTTCATGCTTTAATATGAACTATGCAATTGAGCCTTCCGGTCTGGCACTCAAGTATATGACATCATACTCAATAGACCTTTCCAATTTATCCATCCATCATATGACTTCATAATCAACGACTTGACTTGTAGGATTACGTCGTAATCAATGACGCCATGAATGACGTAGATAAGTACGTCATGAACGCTTAATTGAAGGCGGACTAAGCGTTGATGTACAAATTATATGTTTTTACTATTTAATAAGCATGCTGTTGAATATTTTTGCAACTAATTTGACTGGGCGCTGTTACTGCCATAGGCTATTTGATATTTGCCAAGAACCTAGATTGATCAATTGTCAAAAGTAATAGAACGAAGAAAATACTGGTTTTATTGTGTTAACCAGTAAGATATGAACATACACGTAACAGTTTAGCTCAAAATGAGTATATCAAATAACACGCGCAATCAGTAATCATCAAGTCACATTATCAAAACCAACAAGGCTAAAAAAAATAACGGTCAAATTGTACAGAGCTTGATAGTTCAAGGGAGGTAAGCGGTAAACAACTAATATTCGCTGTTAAACCGTGTATCCACAGATTTCCTTCCCTTACACCCATTTTCTGGGTTATTCGTATCGCGATACAAGATCAAGAAAAGTCTCTTTGTGTGTAATATGGTTATTGGCGTAGCAGGCCTAATTTACACCAGAATATGGTGACAACAAGATTTAATCGTGAAAGGACACTAGAAGTACTCTATGCATACTAGACAATATTTTTTCACCTACAACGAGTTCATAAAAATTGGACGCGCACAAAATGAGGACAAGAATTTGCTGACATTGTGTAGACGCTCATATCACATCATCCACTGAATGTGGAATTTAATGTGTGTCTCAAGCTCGTGATACAGAGGTTAAGTTAATATCAAAAGTAACACCATCTACAGCTGCGTGTGTTTACAGTGCACTAAGAGATACACTGGGTCCTGACCTTTCTGGTCTCCGAAGCTCAATCTGTAAAACCGCGTAGTCGTTGTGATGACGTAACATGATGCCTTGCCATTACAGTAAAGGCGTATTCCTTTAAACCTTTTAGCTGCTGATAGCAGCTCAATAAACCGCCATACATGTCTCTTAGCCAGTTCTTTGTCAGCCTTGCCTGTCTACCCATTCGTCTGCCCAGCCACCCGCCTACCCGGCCACCCATTGGACCACCTGCCCGCCTGGCCGCTCGGCCGCTTACCTCTGCGCTCACCCACCTGCCCGACCGACTGACCGTCCGTCTGCGCGACCGACCAACAGACCGACAGCCCCCTCCATCTCACCACCTCACCTTTCCCGCCCTCCTGCCATGTAGAACCCTGCTCCTTCTGGCTCGCATAATCTGTAACCTCTAAACGTGACTTGCAACGCTAATATTGGTGCAGTAAAATCTTATTTTAAAATCATGTACGGTACCGTAGTAGGCTAAAGAGAATAATGATCTTTGCTCGATATTATTCAATAAACTTTAATTGCATAATATATTCTGTACACAGCGATTTGAATTTCCAAAACATATGGCTGCTTGTCACTGTCACTCATCCACAATAGACGGGGTCACGGCTGATTCAAACACCGCACGAATCATCTGAAATTATATATATATATATATATATATATATATATATATATATGGATGGTTTGTGCGCACGTGCGTCCGTGCGTGTGTGATTGTGTGGGTGGATGGATGGATGGATGGATGGATAGATGGCACAGATAATGCCATACAGTTTCGGTGAAGATGTGTCTCTACTACAGGAGAATCTGCTCCAAACAGTGTCCGGGCTTCTACTTTTACTGCTAGAATGTCATGTTATTTCTACTGTCACATTTTTTCATGAGTCTTTTTCCTTGATTGACACAACCGCCACACTAGATATTTGAGATGTTCATTTTGGATGTGTGATACTCAGGGTCTTCCCGAGATGACAGTTGCGCGGCCTCTTTGAACTGTTTCCAAAGGTTGAGATCCAACCATTGCTCCTGGGATGTAGATTAGCAATGGATGAATCTGTCACTCAAGTATTAAACGTCATAATATATTACGTCATATGTAGGCTGACGTCACAATCAAAATTCGTAATGTATGACGTAACTAACTAAATCCGTCATGAACCATTAAAAGTCCGTCACGTGGTCGAATTGTATGTGTTTACTACTTAATAACCATTCTGTTGAATATTTTGAAACTAATCTGACTGGGCGCTGTACCCAGTCAAATTAGTACCGAAATACTCAACACCTTACCTGTATAGTTTGCTGGAAATCTCGATTCAGGGAGTTAAGAATTCGATCTACTCGAAGCACGCGCAAATCCTGGTCGGGACTTAGCTAACGATGGGCGGGGTATAGCGAAAAGTAGATCCAACCATTCTCATTTAGTCTGTCAATATCATCTCATCGCCGATAACTAATTGTCATATGGTCTGCGCAGTTTACAAACAGGCCAAATTGCTTATTGCTTACATCAATATAGTGAATACGTGTGTTGGAATAGTATCTGGAAGAACTATATCCTATTTTTTAAAACATATTTTATTGAACCATGTGTACAAATGGATTGGGCACAAGTTCTAACAACTTATTTCCACCCTCTCCCTAACCTATTCTCCTGCTACCAGCTTTGCCATGCATAATAATACTGTTTCATTCTGAGAGTACATGAGAATGATGAGCTGACGTCACCCAGGTGGTTTACCCCGATTGGGAATGTAAAACTTTATACAAGCCATAAAACAAATGCTTTAGGGCTTATATAAAGTTCTAGATTCCCAGTCAAAGCTGTCAGAATGACTTAATTTCCAGAAAAATATACAAATAAGCTGTCAAATATTTTGAAACTAATTTGACAGCGCCCAGTCAAATTAGTTTCAAAATATTCAACAGTTCTGCGTTCGTGACGTACTTATCTACGCCATCATGACGTCATTTCTTAAGATGTCATTCTACGCGTCGCGTAGTTAATTATGACGTCATATGATGGATGGATAAAGTGGAAAGGTTTATTAACAAGTCACATATACGCCAAAGTAAAGAGGAACGTAATCAAATCATCTGATACCTTAAACTGGGATTGCATAGGCGAAGATAGCATGAACTGCCATCATCTAGATACATTCTGTGATTTTATTGAGGCCCTTAATCTTAGGTCAATGGGCCTTTCCAAGTTTATCCATTCATCATATGACGTCACAATCAATTACGTCATGAATGACATAGATAAGTACGTCATGAACGCATAGTTGATGACGGACTATGCGTTGTTGTACGAATTGTATGTCTTTACAATTTAATAAATATCCTGTTGAATATTTTGAAACTAATTTGACTGGACGTTGTTGCTGCCATAGGCAGTAATAGCGCCCAGTCAAATTAGTTTCAACATATTTAACAGCTTACCTGAATAGTTTTCTGGAAATTGATAGTCAGGTAGTTCAGAGATCGATCGATCCCAACACGAGTGAGGTGTGGTGGAGCATAGCTAGAGATGGGTGGAGCTTGGCTAGAGATGGGTGGAGCTTAGTTACAGATGGGTGAAGCTTAGCTAGAGATGCGCGGAGCTTAGTTAGAGATGGGTGGAGCTTAGCTAAAACTGGAAATATCCATTATTCTGTAAGAATACGACATTTTATGTCAAATTCTGATGAAATAAACGATGTTTATTAAACTATACGCAATATTTAGACGGTCCCAATTAATAATTTCACTCCCGCGTTGATGGATACAAGGTATACGTTAAGCATTCGGCCTTCAGCCTACATCCCACAATTCATTGCGCTTACTACAGTTTCACGTTAATTGGAAAACTGTTCCTGGCACAGGTTGCGGTTTAACGTTAAACAGTAGTAACCGCAATGCATTGTGGGACGTTGGCGGGAGACCGAATAGACGTAGGATGGTAAGAATTTGTAGCATGAAATTGCGTTCTACCTTCGTGCTATTTTTTAAATCATTTATTTCAACTTTTTCTAGCAATTCCAAGTCCCAGTTTTCGTGACTTGTCACGTTATTAGACCTACGATTTTCCAAAATCGATCGCGATGTTTCGAAGCAAAAATCGCTCAAGCCAATCTTCTGATAACATTGCCGTCAGTGGATGATGTCATCAACGGTGTGAGATCAGACGTCATATTCTCCCTGTCATGGTTATCAGGGGAATCAAGGAGCGTGCCAATCTCATCACGAAATGTACGGAGTGCATTGCTGAATTATGCATCAAGCATTCTTCTAGCATGTGTTGATGTTCTTACCAATATGTCACATTATTTAAGGTACATTAACATAATGGGCCTTTTTACTGTATCCATCCATCCTATGACGTCATAATCAACTACGTGCCCTACAGAATGGCATCGCAATCAATGAGGTCATTGTGACGCCATGAATGACATATATAATCACGTCACGAACGCACAGTTGAAGACGGGCTATGAGTTGCTGTACGAAATTTATGTCTTTACTATCTAATAAATAGTCTGTTGAATATTTTGAAACTAATTTGACTGGGCGCTGTTGCTGCATAGGCAGCAACAACACCCAGACAAATTAGTTACAAAATATTCAACAGATTAATTTTATAGTGTTCAGGAAATTGATATTCAGGGCATTCGGGCATCGATCAATCCGAACACGCGAAGTGTGGGTGGAGGTTAGCTAGTGATGGGCGGGGCATGGCTAAAACTGGAAAGGTCAATTGCTTATATTAAATTAATAGGTGCTATTATATCATTATGGATGAATACATTTTTAGCCATGACACGACCATTTCCAGCTAAGCTCCGCCCACAATTTGCCCGTGTTGCGGGAAACCGAACCCTGAACCACCTGAATCTCAATTTCCAGAAAACGATAAAGGTAAGATGTTGAATATTTTGAAACTAAGTTAACTGGGCGCTGTTGCTGCCATGCACCCGGTCAAATTAGTTTCAATATATTCAAAAGAATGCTTACTAAGGCGTAAAGACATACAAGTCATACACTTGTCTGACTATTAAGCGTCCCTGACGGACTTCAATACGTCATTCATTGCGTATTTTGATTGTAACGTCAGCCTACATGTGGCGTAATTGGTTATGACGTCATATACTTAAGTGACCGTTGGATTCATTCGTTGCATGCGTAGCCTTGTGGGCATATATGTATCTTACCGGTTCCAGGTATGTAATAAACTCAGTCTTCCTGACTTGACCGCTGTCTAAGAAAACGAAAGAAGACATTAAAGAACACTTATTATAGGAATTATTTCTGGAAATTTTAATTTGAAAGTATTTAATGCGCTGGCCAAAACCTATGTCTCAAACGGGGCATTGCATGGGCCGTCAAAATGCGGCTATTACTGACGCGTGGTCCATTAACCCTTACACTGATGTCAATAGTCTACTTTTACTGTGCCAATAGCAAAGAAACTGGCGTACATTTTTCAACAATTTTGGTGGACGATGTTGCTGTCTGATAGCGCCATCTTCCAGCAAATTTGTTGAAAAATGAACACCAGTTCATCTTTTAATTTAATTTGAAATTTTATAATTTTGACATCAGAGTGGTAAGGGTTAATGCAACTAATTTCCTATTGTAATAAGCCTTTGCGCCCCAAAAAGACGCATCAGCCTTAAGGAATCGCCGTCATCTTGGAGCCAAAAGCAGGTCGTCATATGGAATCAGTCGGAACCACCGTCTTTTGTCTCCAGAACCAAGTGACCGTAATAGACAGGTTTGACACTGCAATACCGACAGGCAAACACTGCCCAAAGTACAGAGCTGAAGTCGAAGCACTGGTTCATGCAGCTAATACCATCAGCAGAACAGCAGACCCTATTGCACAGATTGTCTTTTTATCTGATGCTCTCTCTGTCCTTGAGGCTATCACCAAAGGTAAGCTGCCATAACTTGAAGAAGCACTACAAACCATCAAATGCTTTCGGATAGCACTGCAGTGGATCCCCTCACACTGCGGAGTCCAAGGAAATGAGGAAGCAGACAAGATGGCAAAGGTGGGTGCAGAAGAGAATCAGACAGAAAACATGGTTACCCATACAGAGATGAAGACTATCATCAAGTCACTCTATAGAACACCTCAATCAGAAGATGCCTACCATCATCTCTCGAGGCCAGAGCAAGTGACCATTTTTCGTCTCAGAACTGGACACAACAGACTAAACCAACACATGTACAGGCGGTTCCACCTTACGACATCGCCCGCTTGTCCTTGTGGAGAAGCAGAACAGACCACAGAGCACATATTTCAATATTGCAGTACGTATCAGCTGCTGAGAGAAGAGATCTGGCCTTTGTCAACCTCTTTTCTTGAAAAGCTGTATGGGCCTGTGGAAGAACTGCAGAAAACGACAGATTTCATCTTGAGAACGGCTCTCCAAGTGTGATACCAGCGATTGAAAAGAAGAAGAAGAAGACAGGTTTGACACTACAAGTAAGAGCAAGCGCAATCAGAGATTGCAGGCACTAGCCCTCTCGTTCTTGTCACAGTGCAAAGATTTTTCAGCCCTTCTTGAAGTTGTGCAATCCTAATGAACAGTCGCACGCTTGTGTTAAATTTGATCCAAACGGGACCAGCAGTTTCCGAGATATCCATAGATCCATATTTGATCCGATCCGTAGGCTATTCGGAGCTTTATCCGGATCTCGGCCATAGGTTGGAAATCTTAGTAAAGGTAAGTTTCATTGTTGTGGTAAGATTTGAGCCAAATTGGATCAGTATTCCTTTAGTTAAAGTTCTGTACATACAGGCAGGCAGGCAGGCATGCGGGCAGGCATGTGAACAGGCAGGCAGGCAGGCGAACCAACCGACAGACGGACCGACAAACATACATACAGACAGATTGACAGCACTTATTGGGCGACTGTAACTATCATATAGTCTTGTTGTTTCCCATCCCGCGATACCGATTCATGATATTTAGAGAACACGCCATTATCGGTATTAATTCTACAGATCAGGAATGAATATTCCGTTAAATAATGCGAAATTGATTTGAAAACATGCAGCAACAAATTCCAGCAAAATTAACTTCAGATTGTTCAGCATCCTACTTGTATGGCTCAACATGGAGATCTATGAATGTATGATTGATTATAATTGCCCCTTCCAGTTTATCCATCCGTAATATGACGTCATAAATAATTACGCGACGCGTATGATGACGTCATAATCAATTACAGCATGAATGACTCGATTTAGTCCGTCTTAAACTCGTATTAGTCGGACACGCTCTTGATTAATTTGACGCTAATTTGACTAAGTGCTGTTTCTGACTGTGGCAGCAGCAGCTCTTGTTTAAATTAGTTTAAAACTCTCTAACAGAAGAATGTTTATTAAATTTGTAATTCATCAACGACATACAATTTGTACACATTTGACAGTCTTCGATTTTGGTGACGGAGCTATGCCAATCCAAAAATAGAGCCCTCGCTTCATGTTAAGAATACGCCTCTAACGTAATGGCCGGCCATTTTGGCACGATATGATAACGACTAGACACAAACTCAACTTCGGAGACCAGACAGCCCGGAACCCAGACCTCTGTAGCGAACTGTAAACGCACCGCTGTGGATCGTTGTGATTTTGACATCATCTTAACACATGTATCACTAGTTTGATACATATGTTAAAATCAACTCAATCCGGCCAGCGCTTCATATGATATCAGCATCCACGAAACGTAAACAAATTTTCGTTCTCATTTTGTGTGAACTTTTCATATAGAGGACTATGAGATTTATATCATCAAGTTTTGGATGAAATAATAATGTCTGGCATGCATAGCGTATTGTCTGGCATGTATCGTGTTCTTTCAAGATTCAAATCTCTTTATCGCCAAATTCTAGAGAAAATCACTACGCCACTCAATAGGCCTATACACGAGATTCTTTTCTCGATCTCGCATTATATCGAAGGAAATCTGGCGAGACATGAATGGGAGCTATGTGTCATTTTGATTGTGACATCAGCTAGCAAGGGACGTATTTGAATATGACATCGTATACTTGAGTGACAGATCGGATCCATCAATTGAATTACAGTGATTTCAGGATTGAAACAGCATAGAAACAAAATATTATATACCTGTAGGCCTAATGCATTTTCAGATATCTATATCAAGATATAAACTAATTATAATTAATAATTTACCATCGGCATCCATGGCGATAAACATGTATTGGAAATCAACATTGGTCCAACTGTGATCGCGGTTAATATCAAATGCTATGAACATCGCCGTGCTCTGCAGGGCATTGTGTGTTGGATTCAAACGGGCGTACGCTGACCGGAACTCAGTAATCGGGATCAGGCCATCACCTGAAGATGCAAGATAACGTGGTGTGTATAGTTTTCAATATAATTACAGTTTTGTCGGTAGTGCTAAGACAATGTGGGACTCCAGTTTTAGCTATGCCCCGCCCATCTCTAGCTAAGCTCCACTCCATGAACTCCCTGACAGCACATGTATTTAACAGTAAAGACATAGGCCTACAATTCGTACAACAAGCGCTTAGTCCGTTATCAATTCAGCGTTCGTGACGAACTTATCTACGTCATTCATGACGTCATTGATTATGACGCCATCCTACACGTCACGTAGTTGATTATGACGTCGTGTGATTGATGGATAAATTGGAAAGGTCGATTGCCAAGTGTTCTCTTTATGGTACCATACATGTACAGATATAACGCTAGTCAGAGTCTGGTGTGTCTCTCAATGGACATGTGGCAGCTTACAGCGGGAAAAATCACAAGAGACCGTGCCAGGATGGCTTACATTACTCGGATGACGAGATCCTAACTAGTAGAATGGATACTCACGTCAAGCCCATTTGCTTATCCGACAGGATTTCGTGATCCGAATATTGTAAGCTTGACATACGTGATCTCAATGATCGACCCATTTCGAGATAGAGCCCACCCTTTCCTAGCTAACTACACCCCCGCTTTGCCCGCGGTGGGATCGATTTATATACTTTGAATCATGAATTCCCAGAATCCCAATTTCAAGATAACTATACAGGTAACCGGTTGAATATTTTGAAACTAATCTGACTATGGCAGCAACAGCGACCAGTCAAATTAATTTCAAAATATTCAACAGAATGTTTCTAAAATCGACATAGAATTCGTACCATTGACGGACTATTCAATGTGCTTAAGGGACCTAGATATGTCATTTATTACGCATTTTGATTGTGACGTCGGCCTACAATTGATTGTGGCGTCATATACTTGAGTGACAGATCGGATTGACCCATACTGTCAGATTCGCTAGTAGACTTTCATAAATGCTTTTACCAATGTGCCGGCTGTCGTCCACTTGCTCAGTCATACAGAGGGTACTGGCATCCTGTGTCAAAGCCGTTTGACACGATAGAAAATGCTGGATGTTGATTTGGGCATTGGCTAAACTCGGACTAATGAGTTATCTGACTAATGGATGTTGTTTGAATCAAGTATTTAGAGAATTCCAATTTATTTGATAACTCAAGAATAGCTTGATAGCTATTTTAGTAAAAGTCATTTCCGTTGGGAGTCTAAGGCCGTATTCTCACTAGAGACTTGATCAGGAATAACGCCATACTGATGTATGGCGTTATTCCTGATAACTCTCTAGTGAGAACACGGCCTTAGTAACAACATAAAAGCGGCAGCTCAGATAGCAATCTGTATAACTACAATGCTGGGCACGTATATGTTATTGTAATATAGGACATATGTAATCAGAGGATACTACCTACCATTTGTGTCATATGTGTCAAATATTGGACGAAATTCGTTTCTTTCAAAGATTCCATCTCGATCGCCATCGGCCTGTCGCCAAAGACCTTCCATGTACTGCTGAAGGTCATCGCTTGGAGAAACCGCCTGTGCACTGTAACGAAATACAAACACAACGCACTAACTTTCTCATCAAATACCAGCGTGTCTCTCTCTCTCTCTCTCTCTCTCTCTCTCTCTCTCTCGCCACTCTCTCTTCCTACCTCCCTCCCTTCCCTCTCTCCCCCCTCCCTCCACCCTCCCCCTCCCGCCCTCCCTCTCCCTCTCTCCTTCTCGCTCCCTCGCTCACTCCTCGCGCTCGCTCTCATCGCTCTCTTCCTTTCTCTCTCTCTTTCTCTCTCTCTCTCTCTTCCCCCCTCTCTCTCTCTCTCTCAGTCGTGCTCTCCCCCACCTCTCTCTCTCTCTCCTCCCTGCCTCCCTCTCTCGCTCCCTCCCTCTCCCTACCCCTCTCTTCCCTCTACGCTCTCCACTCTTCCTCTCCCTCATTCTCCCGCGCACACTCACTCTCTCCCTCTCTCTCTCTTTTTCTCTCTCTCTCTCTCTCTTCTCTCTCTCGCTCTCTTGCTCTCTTTCCCTTTCTCTCTCGCGCTCTCTCTCCCCTAGCCCTCTCGCTCCATCCGTCCCACCCTCCATCCCGCTCCCCTCCCCCTCTCTCCCTCTCCCCCCCTCCCTCCCACCCTCCCTCTCCCTCGCTCCCTCTCTCCCGCTCCCCGTCCCTCTCTCCCCCGCTCCCCCTCCCTCTCTCTCTCTCTCTTTCTCTCTCTCTCTCTTCCTTTCTCTCTCACTCCCTCTCGCTCTCTCTCTCCCCCTCCCCATCCCTCCATTCCTCTCCCTCCTTCCCTCTCTCTCGCTCTCCCCCCCCTCTCTCTCCTCTACCTTCTCTCCTCCCACTCCCCCTCCCTCTCCCTCGCTCACGATCTCTCTCTCTCTCTCTCTCTCTCTCTCTCTCTCTCTCTCTTTCACTCTCTCTATCTCTCTTTCTTTCTCGCTCTCTCTCCCTCTCGCTCTCTCTCTCACTCTCTCTCTCCATCCCTCCATTCCTCCCCCTCTCTCTCGCGCGCGCTCTCTCTACCCCCTCTCTCTCCTCTACCCTCTCTCCTCCCGCACACCCTCCCTCTCTCCCTCGCTCACTAGCTCTCTCTCTCTCTTTCTCTCTCGCTCTCTCTCTCTCGCTCTCTCTCCTCTACCCTCTCTCCTCCCGCTCCCCCCCTCTCTCTCTCGCGCTCTCTCCCTCTCTCTCTCGCTCTCTGTCTCTCGCTTCCTTTCTCTCTCTCCCGCTCTCTCGCTCTCTCTCTCTCCCTCCCCTCCCTCTCCCTCTCCCTTTCCCCCTCCCTCTCTCTCTCGCTCTCTCTCTCTTCCTTTTTTCTCACTCTCTCTTCTGCCGTCTCTCTCTCTCTCTTCTCTCTCTATCTCTCTCTCGATCTCTCTCTCTCTCTCAGTCGTGCACTCCCCCACCCATCTCTCTCTCCTCCCTGCCCCCCCTCTCTCCCTCCCTCCCTCTCCCTCTCCAGCTCACCCTCCCTCTCTCCCTCGATCACCCTCTCTCTCTCTCTTCCTCTCTCTCGCTCTCTCTCTCTCTCTCTCTCTCGCTCTCTTTCTCTTTCTCTTTCTCTCTCGCATTCTCTCTCTCTCCATCCGTCCCACCCTCCATCCCTCTCCTTCCCCCCTCCTCTCTCTCTCTCATCCTCCCTCCCTCCCCTCTACCATCTCTCCCGCTCTCTCCTCTACCCTCTCTCCTGTCCCCCCCTCCCTCTCCCGCTCCCCTCCCTCTCTCCCCCACTCCCCCTCCCTCTCCCTCTCTCTCTCTCTCCCTTCCTTTCTCTCTCTCCCTCTCGCTCTCTCGCGCTCTCCCCTCTCTCCCATCCTCCCTCCCACTCTCCCACTCCCCCTCTACCCTCTCTCCTCTCCCCCCCTCCCCCTCCCTCTCCCTCTCCCTTTCCCCCTCCCTCTCTCCCTCGCTCACTCTCTCTCTTTCTCTCTCTCCCCCACTCTCTCGCTCTCTCTCCCACTCCTCCCTCTCTCTCCCTCTCTCTTTCTCTCTCTCTCTCTTTCTCTCTCGCTCTCTCTCGCCTTCGCTCTCTCCCCCCATCCGTCTCACCCTCCATCCCTCTCCCTCCCCCTCTCTCCCTCTCTCTCCCATCCTCCATCACTCCCTCCCACCCTCCCTCTCCCTCTCCCCCTCTCTCCCCTCTACCCCCTCTCCTCTCCTCCCCTCCCTCTGCCGCTCCTCTCCCTCTCTCTCTCTCGCTCTCGTTCTCTCTCTTTCTCTCTCTCCCTCTCCCTCTCTCTCTCTCTCTCTCTCTCTCTCTCGCTCTCTTCCTTTCTCTCTCTATCCCTCTCTCTCTCCCCATCCCTCCATTCCTCTCTCTCTCTCCCCCCCCCCCGTCTCTCTACTCTACCCTCTCTCCCTCTCCGCCCCCCCCTCCCTCTCTCCCTCGCTCACTTTCTCTCTCTCTCTCCTTTTCTATCTATCTATCTATCTATCTATCTATCTATCTATCTATCTATCTATCTATCTATCTATCTATCTATCTATCTATCTATCTATCTATCTATCTCTCTCTCTCTCTCTCTCGTCTACCCACTCGCCTCAAAACCTCGTGTGTGTGTGTGTGTGTGTGTGTGTGTGTGTGTGTGTGGGTGGGTGGGTGGGTGGGTGGGTGGGTGGGTGGGTGGGTGGGTGGGTGGGTGGGTGGGTGGGTGTGTGTGTGTGTGTGTGTGTGTGTGTGTGCGCGCGCGTATATATATATATATATATATATATATATATATATATATATATGTGTGTGTGTTTGTGTATGTGCGTGCGTGTGCGTCTGTGTGTCTATGCATGCGTATGTATGTGTGTCTGTGTGTCTATGCATGCGTATGTGCGTATGTGTGTGTATGCGAGGGATCTGCTATTAGATACAAAAATGACGGAACTGATTTATGAAGCCTAAGTATTTAA